>VZRQ01003281.1:207691-295850 GCA_013397975.1 Machaerirhynchus nigripectus | reverse complement strand
GGGGGAAGGTTCCTCAGGACAGGGGCTTCCCTTGAGCCTCTCATCGGGGAATCTCTGATAGCTGTGCTAATTTGCAAGGCCTATAACTGTATACCCAAATCATCGTGTGGGTGCATTTTCGGTGTGCATTCAGGGGTGCATTTCGGTGCATTCTACCTGGATGTGGTGCACCTGAGGATCCTTAAATACCAAGGTAAAACCCTTTTTCCCCCTCTAACCATATTTGGCTTTTAATTCTAAGCCCAGGGAAAGGCAACAACTCAGCTACAACTCCATGTCACACTGTCTTCCTTGCTGCACTCTACAGGCAGTCAGGCTAGACACTGCTGCTTTCCAACTCACAGATTTCCTAAAGATGAACTTCTCGCACCATGTTCAGGAAATAAACCAGCAATAGCAACACGAAATAAAAATTACTAGTCATGCCATTCTCCGGATTTGGCATGTAAATTTGTGCACCTATCTCATAAGTCTTGTGACTTATGCCACAAGATCTTTCTGGTAGAATTTGTAATATCTGATAGGGGCACTACATCAAGGACAAAGGGACACAGGTTCGTGCTTGCAGCAGGTCCATGCTGTGTTTTCCAGATGACGGCACACCGTCGGCGATGCTCAGCAGTGCCGCCTCCTTTTCTTGTGAGGCTGCAGCTTTCCTCTTCTCTCTCAAGCCCCTGTCAGGTAGGACACAGCTTTCTCTCCCTGACAGCCAACCACAGATCCCTGCTCCTCTTCTTAGTCAGCTCGGCAGCAGCTCTGCCTTAGCTGCTGGGTCAGGGAGGTGTAAACAGCACACCTATGATGTGGCGTGGTGAAGAGTTTGGTGGACACCCGCCTCTGCAAAGTGTCTCTGCAGAAGCCAACAGTCAATGACATGGATGCCCTCCAAGGTCATGCAGCAAACCAATGAATAGGGAGAACTATAGGAATAAATTCTTGGCTTCCAGCTCCCACTTCATGCAGCTCCAGCTTTATACTGCCTCCCTAGTAACAACCTCAGCATCACAGAGCATACACACACCAGGCAGATAGAGCAGTTAAAGACTCTGAATGATTTAACAGAAGGTTTAGCTTCTGCTAAATCAAATTACAGCCCCTTTTGCTAGATGCCCATATGCAATATCAAGTTTTGGATTACCCTATTTATGGGTCAGCTGTTGATGGTCAGATTGTAAACCAAAACTGTAAGCAGTCATTATTTTGACTATATCTTTCTATTTCAAATTCAGTTACATGTCCTCTGCTTTATTTATGTCTGTCTGTGAAAGGACTATACCTATATTTACTCCATGTAGTTACAGGAGTGAACTGTGGGATGATACTGGAGAGTCTCAAGAAAAAAACCGGGTTGTGTAAATCTCAGGATCATAATTATTTTCAGTTCTCCTGCATGTAGGGCATGCAGGAGAAATAAAGCATGCCAGGAACGTGGTGGCTGCATGGGGCTGGAATCTGCACTGACGCCCTGGGCATGGCTGAACGTGGCCAATTCAGATTTCTATCAGTCTGACCCTACAGTACAGCCCTCAGAGCTGTGAGGAGGTGAAACAAACCTGATACAGATCTATATATATCTATATATATGATACAGATCTCTATATATCTATATGATAGATATATATGTATCATATGATATATGTCTACATATATCCATATGTTTGTGTGTATATAGAGAGTCTCACACACATATGTGTTCATATATATGCATGTGTTTTCATGAGGCATGTACACTAATTTTCACCCTAAGATAATAAATGATTGTATGAAACCAAAACCTTTAAAGTAACAAAATTATCATATATAACCTTATATATTATTCCTGTATTAACATGCACTGTTTATTCACCTCTATTTAGCCATGTCAAAAGCGGAAACACACCCATGAGACGGAAGTACATTTTCTCTTACCGAATGACTGTGCAAGAGATCCTTTGTATACCTCTCTATTAAATATTGCCTTTAAAAAGCCATCCCTGCCAACACTTAGCACACATGTCATGCAGAACACTTCTATTCTGAGCAAAGCAAGAAATGCTAATCTCACATTTGCTGCTGCGGGAGAATGGATGACAAATGCTAACCACTAATAAATAGGTGGTGAAACTGGATGCATTAGTATCTAATGAAACTACTAAGTGCACTATTTCAACATCTTCCAAGTAAATATGAAGATTCTGTCTTAAAAATCATGATTTTTTGGGTAGATGATACTTAGTAATAAAACATCTATGAATTTTTAAATTATTTGATTTTGATGACATTTTGAAATTAAATATGGTGGCAAAAGTTTGAATTTGGTTTTGATGTAAAAAGCATAAAAAAATGAAACTACAAATTTAGTAAGTCTAATAATTAGAGTATTATTAAATAACCTAAAATAATAAGCTATTTTATTTCTGAAATAGAAGTAATTTTATTTTCAGCATGTACCGACTAAAAGTAGAAAACTTCAGCTATTTTATTGCACAAAATAGAGTGTTTCTATTAATATACATGCAAAACAATCCATTTTTTGATAGCAACACCAAAAAGTACGGACTGTCCTCTATCATCCTTCCCTTAAATTAATACATTTTTATAAAAAAAAACTTACTCCTGAGATTTGTGATGGATTTGAATAGAAAACTCATCATTTTTTGTCATCTTTCACGGTATTTTTGTTGTATTACTGCCAGATTTGCTAAGCAGCCGTCTTTACTTCCTACCCCAAACCTGACCAGCACAGTGTGACTGTGAGTTTAAAAGCAGTGGCATATTGGATACCCATTTATATTCTATTTATTGCTCCACAAAGATTTATGATTTTTCCTCACTATTTCCTTCCAAGGCAGCATGACCATTTTGGAAACAAAGGGAGAAGCCCATTTGCCCAGGCTCTCCCGAATCACCTGATGTAAAATCCAGCTCCTCAGTGCAGAGAGCCTTTGTCTCTTCTCACAAATTAGAAATCCTTTGGAGAATTCTCCTAAGCAGAAAAACTCAGGAGCTGGGGTTTTTCTGTCTTATTTCCCAAATGTCTCCAAAAGCAAAGGCAAAGGATGAGACCAAACAAAACAAAGCAAAACAAAAAACAACCTCCAAACCCAAAACACAAAACAAAGCAAAGCAAAATAAAATGCTGAGACAATGAAGTCTCTGGCAGAAACCTGCAGAAACTTATGCTGAGGATAGCTGTGTCACCACAGTGGCACTCAGGGGCAGCAGCTCTGACCCCTGGCACTGGCACTGGGGCCAGCAGCTCCAGAGCGCACTTCGGACTTCCACACTGGTTGCTCTCTGCCCTCCTCTCCCTCTTTTCCTGGGGAAGCTGATATGAAGGTAGCAACTTTTGTGTGAACCCTGGTGTTACAGCCAGGCTGGCTGGTTGCTGCACTGATCCGGAAGGGTAAGATTATTTCTCATTCCACAATGCAAACATCCTGAGAATTTTAATTGTCTCATCAAATATTTTACTGGAAGTGACAGCTAAACGAAGGTGTCAATATCATAGTTTGACTGATGCCACCAGAAATGTAATGGTGTGCAGTTTCGTGTGCAGCTTCTTCAGTGTATTATGTTTACTTACATCAACTAAATGAGATATTTTATTAACCAACTTTATCCTAAAAATGTTTCTCAGTAAAGCAGTGATCTTTTAAATGGTATTAAAAAGTTTTTATTATTGAATTTTTATACTAATGAAAATAATAAAAAGATTTTAAATGTCTTTTATTTTTCCTACTGCTGTATTGACTCAAGATTTTCCATGAATGAAGGACATAAATGAAAATTTTTTTTACGATGAGGCAATTTATAAATGATTGGTAAATTATTTTTAACAATAAACCTTAACTTTCTTACCCCCTAAGCTGGAAGCTCAACTTTTTTTTATTCATGGAATGAACATAGAATAAAGAAATCTCTTGAACTGAATAGGCTTGAATTTATACGCTCTCTTGAAAAGACTGATTACAGTTTCCATGTAATCAGTGAAGTGCTAGCTAAAGAAGGGTGTTCTGTTTATGCTCTAAGTGGTGTAAAGAAACACACATATACTAATGGCTTGACCGCAGGCCAAACCCCTATAGAAAAGTGCTGTGCAGAGGGGTAACAGAAGACCTGTCCCTTCTCTGAGAATACCACAAAACCTGACAGGCTGACGGGAAGGAAGGCGAGAAGGCACCAGCTACCAAGACTCTGGGGATAAGCACGATAATGAGGTGGTACCTTGCAGGGCAGTTATGCCACTTTGGATGGACATGCTTTGGAGGCAAAGCTTCTGTTTTGTTTGTGCGCTCTCCAGAGAAGGTCCAGACTTTTACTGTTTTTTAATACAGCAATATGATTTAGTCCTTAGACAAGGCACATGCCTTCAACATGGAGCATGGTACACAACTAGGGTGCATTCCCATGCTTGGTCCTCCTAGTAACCTTATAAAAACCTTGAGGAGCAGATAACCAATAAGACATCATCTGAGCTGGAAGCAGCTCCTCATACTGCAAGGCACTGGGTGTTTTCTGCTCTTGCAGGATGTGAAGGACAAAACTGAAGAGGCAAATCCTGCTTTCACAGTGTGAAATGGTGATTTCTTATTAGATGAAGTAAGAAGCAGGACAAGAATCACAGAAGCATTTTCCTAAATCAGATTGATAGTTTATGCAGAAAGGCAGGACTGCTGATCTACTTATTGACTTCTCTGGCATTGCTGCTGCAGATAATTTAATCCAGAGCATCTAACATGCTTTCAACCTGAAAATTCCTTCCACCAAGAAAGAATACACAGATGTAATTGCACAAAGGAACTTTCTATACTGCTACTCCTCTTAGTAAAAGGAAAGGCTTTTTCTTGTGCTTTTCTGAATCGTGTTTCCTGTTGAAAAAAGCATTGAAATAGATAATGTTACCAAAAGGACTACTCCTGCCATTATCATATACAACACTATTTCACCAAGCAACAGAAAAGGAACAAAGAGAAGGAATTTTTTTTCCCCCCTGATCTTAAATACAGCTTTTAAAATGTAATCATTTGCAGCGGGAAAACATTTCTCTGCAAAGATGAAAGGCATTTCTGAAGGAGAAAGGAGCAAACTGTTCCCGTCAGTCCGCCAAAGGGATATATGAAACTGAGACTGCGAAGTGCTGGGACGAGCCGGGAACCTACCCGCAAGGCTTCAGGGGCACAAAACCCAGATCTCATGAAGCAAAACCAGTCAATGGTTGTTAAAACGCCATGTGGACTAATTAGTTTCACTTCTCCAATTTAGAAAGTCACAGTGGAAAGAGATAGAAGTATCACAGAGAGTTTTGTGGTGAAAAAGCAGCTGTGTAAAAGCAATTTATCTGTGAAAGGAAGCAAGAACAGAAATGCCCATTTCCCTGCTCTTTCTCCTATTATTCAAGTAGCCAATGTTATGCCTCATTCCTCCAAACAAGGAGGGTGTATCTGCAGACTGTCTTGGGTAGAATAGCAAGGAATGCCTATTATTTGTGAGTGGGAAGTGTTGCTTTTTATGCAGCTTAATTCACATTGAAAAAAAAAGTGAATTTTTCCTTTCTTCTCAGTGGAAAGCAAAAAATAGTAGACAGTTAAATAGTATCCTCTGCTCAGTTATCTGAGGTTATGAATGAATGCCAAGCCACAGGTTGTTGCCTGAATGCAGAATCCAAATTATGGACACACAAGAAAATGGAAATTCCTGTGTACCTACTCCAGTCCTACATGTCTTTTCAAGGTGTGACATATATGTATTTCATACAGTCAAACAGCACATTGCCTTTGATCAGTAAGAATCACCATATTTTGCTTACATTCATAACATCCTATGTGGTATTTTGGGTTGCCAAGGAAAACAGAATTATTAGTTCTTGGCACAGAAGCCAGGGTCCATTTTCTGGTCCCTTTTTGAAATACATCAAGCATACATAGTTTAATGTGTCTTTTGGAGAACAGCGGGGTAAATCACTATCTATAGTCTTACCTGGCTTTCTACTAGATATGGTCAACACAGATTTCAAAAGGCAAAGATATCCAACCTAAATGCCAATGCATGCTGTCCCACGTTGAAGAAAAGACAATTTGTCAGACTCTTGAAACCAACCCTCACTGAAAGAAGGTCATTACCTTTTTTGCACCTTGTTCTTCTTCGACGCCATCCCCTATAACAACATACACTACTTTTCTTCCAAATCTTTGAATTATTCGCTCAAAACAACTTTCCTTTCCTGAAAAAAAGAGATCAGACTATTCAGGGTAGGTGGTGATGGGATGACATCAAATAAATAACTTTTTAGCCTGCATCTCCCCAACCCTTGGAATTCTTAAGTAGACCTACAGGGAGAGAAGAATCTCTCCATCAGGATGGTGTAGCAAGGCCGATTGCAGCACAGACATAGCATACTAGAGGTTCACAGTCTCACCTTTCTTGTCTCATTCTCTAATACAACACAGGTTTTGTGGGGAATTTCCCTACCAGGAGAATTATCTACCATTTGTTTATGACCAGTAGCTTGATTTGAGTAAATTGACTGAATCTGACTTGAAATTCTAGCTTTTTCTCCAAAACCTGTGTCAAGATTATTCACAGCTCCTAAAACAATAGTACCCTGACTTAGAAGGTCACCCAAAAGATTTACATTTAAATGCCTGTAATCCAATACATGGGCCATGTCCCTGATCCTGCACTGGGATCCATTAATATGGGTCATTCCTTCCCTGCACACACCTAGGGAAATGATCTCAGTGCTCCAGCCCTGTGCACAAGTACCATAGAATCACAGAAATGTTAAGGGCTGGAAGGGACCATAAGGATCATCTAGTCCCAACTCACCCTGGCATGTGTCAGGACACCTCCCACTAAAACAGGTTATCCAAGGTCTTACCCAACCTGCCCTTGAACCTTGCCAGGGTTGGGGCATCCACAACCTCCCTGGGCAACCTGTTTCAGAGTCTCACCACCTGCACAGTAAAGAATTTCTTCCTAACAGCTAACATAAATTTCCTCTCTTTCAATTTGTACCCATACTGGGAAGCTTCAGGTACTGGTACTGAGAAGACAGAAAGAAAGCAAATGCTTAGAGTTGAGTTTTCTCAAATGTCCCCATTCTGAAAGGTCACTTTAGTCTGGCCATGGGACATGCTAACCTGTGTATCTACAGTAATGGATGGGAAAAATTGTGTTTTTTAAAATAGTTATTTCAGCTGAAGAACAATGAAAGTGTAAGAAAAAGTAGGTTGGAAATTTAATGAAGTTTTCTAGCCATTAGAGAAGCCAAACTACTTAATAATATCCTTTAACAGTAGTGCCAGCCATAAGAAACCTCCAACACTAAGATGAAACAGCATTTAAATATTATGAATCATGCAATGTTACAAAAATCTCATGGTTTCCCATGACAGTCAGTGACAGAACACATTTTTCCAAAAGCACCCTTCTATCCCATGTACGTGAAGTAGCAAGTGAAGATTTATTAAAATATGTTTTAATTAAAATGTGTATTTAAAGTATTATATTTCAAAGTTATAATTTACTATACAGTTTTGACAGAGGGCACTGAAACTTTGATATCCAGGAAATAGTTTTAAATATTTTATGGTAATGCTTTCAAATTTCTCCATAAAACTCTGAACAAATTTTTGTTTTGTCTTGTTTAAAAAAAACCCAAAAAACAAACAGAAATATCCCACAATTTTTTCTTGACCATTTGAGCTGGTATTATACATTTTAAGAACACATGAAAAATATTTTCGTGTAGCCCACAATTTTGAGGGAATCTGAGACAGAGCAGATATGTCATAATCACATTAAAAACTACAAACACCATTGCCATCTGGTCTGGGGTACTTCTACATACTCAGAATAACATCTTTTATACTGAACCAGAAAACAGAAATAAACATTTGCCTGGCTGAAACTTATTTCACTCAGTACGAAGAAACTTAAATAATTACATTCTGCAGGAAAACATTCTTGCTTCTGGTAAATTGTTTACCAAAATTTGCTCCAGAGCCCATGAAAACAAATGTAGCCAGGGCTTACCTTTACAGAATTTCTCCTGCCACTCCAGGAAGACTCCAGTGTTCTGCACTTACAGCCTACTAAAAAGCCTTCTCAACTCCTACACAGCCCCAAAGTTTTGAGAAATGATGAAAAAAAGGCAACTACATTTCTTCCTAACAGAGACTGCACCACTGTTAATAGAGCTATACAAAGCTTTCTGTGCTGGATCATCACACATTTGAAAAGCACTTTTAGGACGTTTTAGCACTCCTTCATGAGGATCAGGTGTTACTAATCTCTGTATTTGCTACCGTGAAAGCATGCTAGAATTAAATATAGACTACAATACTTTTTTTTTTTTTTTAGAAATACAGCTTTAAATGCATCACAACATGATAAAAATAGCTCACCTATTTTAGTTGCACTGTAAATATTCTCTATGGGAAATACAACCCCTAGTCCATACAACAAGACTTTTGCCAGAGCTGGAATTAGCTGAGTAGTTGTTACGAGAATGTTCACACAGTTTGTCCTATGGAAGAGAAAATGCATATATCCTTTTTTAACAAAGCAAAACAGAAAAAAACAAACAAAAAAACAATAGAAGGAAAATCTTATCCCTCCCATCAGAACCCCTTAATATTATTATTGCCACTTAAAAAGAACATCTTTTTTTTTACCACCTTTCAGATGAGCAAGGTGTGGCATGGTCAGACCAGAATAAGGAATGAGGATAAGGTCCTCCAGGTTCAGCCTTTTGCCCACCAGACCAGAGAACCTCTTCCAGATCATCATCAGACACCCAAGAGCTTCCTTCGTACTCTAAGTACTCACCTCGAATGAATGAGGGTGAGTGCTTTCAGTGCAAGTGTTAACCAAGAATCTGTCAAAGCTTCAATTTCTGCTCTTAGTTGTAACCAAGCCTCTCTTTTTGCTGGACCAAGGAGACCTGTGGAGTAGACAAGGGCATGTCTGCACTGGTATTAAGTAGCGCTCTGTCACTTTCCTTTGCTTTCACTAGCTCAGACAATTTCCCACACACTGCAAGCTAAACAGATCACTAAGCACTACTGTGTTAAAAAAAGGAGCTAGAAACCAGTTCTTCCCATTTACAACCTCTAATCTGTGTCTGTTAGATACTCCAGAGTCACTTGCCTCCAACATTGTTTTTGTAGGTGTTGTATATTTCTTTTACTCGTCTGTAGCGGAAGGCCAGTTTCCGCATCCAGTCCACTCCTCCGCGCACGCCGGTCGCCAGGCACAGATTGGCACTGGTGGCAGCCGCGGGAAAGCCGTCTGTTCCGAAATTGTATGTGCTAGGCAGACATAAAAAACCCCACAGATTACCAAAAGGCAACAGGCTACATCGAACCACCAGCTACTCACTTGGCTGGGTTGCACAGAAGATAGTTAAAAGGGAGCAGCAGGCTACCTTGAGCATTCCAGCAGCCCATCACTTGCCCAGGAAGGAATTTACAAAGCAACTTTTTATCTTAAGGAGTTCTCTTGTACCTTAAATCTTGACCGTTGTCGTCTGAAGACACGTCATCAATGTGAACCTGGTCGCATTCCTGAGGTGACAGAAAGATTTTATAATTTTCTTGATTTTGAAAATCTTGCAACCAAAGCTATAAAAAAATCTATGAAACATCTCGTCATCAGGGATATTTTTAATTGTGGAAATCAGTAGATGGCAGTCTTGTTAAAACAACTATTTTACCTATTCCTTGTACTCATTTCTTAGAATAAATGCACACCGTCATTAGCTACTACTGCTAAATAGCTTTCCAAAAACACGTTTTTGTGTTTAGAAAGGAAAGTGGTTAAGAACAATTAGCATATGTGTTCCATAAACGTTCTTGTAGCCTTTCAGGTACCTTAAAACATCATGCTGCTCAAAGCTGATTCAGTCAGTGCATAAGTGTAACTGAAACCAGACATTTTAGTAAATGTAACATATTAGAAAAATTAAACCTGATGCTAACCGCCAATGAAATTATGACCTCTGATTGCTGTTGAGCCACACACCAACACAGCCTGAGGCCAGTGTTTCAGAGGAGCACAGATGAAAAATCTGTTCCTAGTTTGCCATTCATTTGAGAGCTGTGAGTTTCCTTCTCTCTCTTTGGTCTTAGTGCATGAAAGCAGCATGCCAAAATGAAGAAAATCTGAACAGAAATACCCAAATCAAACCATCTTTCTTCACCAGCTTGTCTGTAAACTAATGCAATACATTAAAAATTAGCTTTGTTCATCACTAAATTAAAAATCACAATGTATATTGTTTATCCACAAAAAAACCCCATTAAAAATTACTATTAACATTTTAACTGTTGGCAGGAAAACAAATAAACCTCTGACACTCTAGATCAGTATTCAGTGCTTGTAAAAATAACGGATTTCAATTATTTTAATAATTTCCTCTTCTTTCTCCTAATGTGAAGTCCTATGACAAATATGATCTATTTTAAAGATGAAAATGCTGCAATCCTTTATTTTTGTGTTGCTTTCCTCTGAACAAATTTTTCTCTCTCCATGGATTTGTGAGGAAGGGAGGGAAGATAGAAGTGGAAAGAAACTCAAACCAGCTGTTCCCTAACAGAATTAAAATCATGACCCTCAACCCTTTTTCTAAAACATCTATTTTCCAGCCAACCCTCTCCCAGCAAGCAGCAAGCTCCAAGGAGGAAAAGACTTTGACCCTGTAACCTTCTCCTCCTCTCCTGAGGTCAACAACCTCAGATAAGAAAAAAGCTGAAGAAGCCTATGTGGCCTCACATGGTGGCTGTGGATTCTAGATTTTTAAAAACATTAGTTTACGAAAAATGCCTCAGAAACTTGAAATGTTTTGAAGAACAAGGTGTGGTCTTTTGAACTTGTACCACATATTCTTACTGTAATGCTTACTGTTCTGTATCTTATGCATAGGTAACTTGTGCTAGGGAGAGACGGAGGCGTGACAGGCAGCACAGGAGAGACAATACTACATTGCTCATATTTAACCACCATACAGTGAATTTCCTCCTCAAGCAGACAAAATGAATTAGATGCACAGACACAGCTGAAACTGCACGTGTGAGCATATGTCGCCAGGCTTTGAAAATCAACTTGGCTGAAAAAAGAGCCAGAAGCTTCTTCAGCAAGTTATCAAATTCACATAATTTTTTACTATTTTTCTGTTTAAAACTGAAAACAAATGTCCATCCAAATGCATACCACATTAACAATTCAAATATCAGCTGAGTGTAAGCTAAAGAAGAGGAGACACCCTCCTGACTTCATTGGTTTCCCACTTTAGCTACTCTTCCACAGCTCAGTGATTTCTCCTTCCCCAGCTTAGAAACTATGAATGACAACTGCAACAAGCTGCGGGAGAAGAGGACTCAAAATACAAATCTGTGAAAAAGAAGTGATTCTTTTAGTAACCACAATACTAAAGGAAGGAGTAGAAGCTCATCTTCTCAGAGTAGATGAAAGAAGGAATAATGCAAAAGATTTCCAAATTCAACTCTCTCAGGGAAAAGATAGAGCCAGGAAGAATGAGACCACTACATCTTAGACACCACAGTTAGAGAGAACCTGGGGACTTGGAACTTTAATTCACAGTGCAAGATCTTGGGACCATCACAAGCCTTGGGACATGACAGACATTCTCCCCTTCTGTCTAACCACCTGCTTGGCAGGTAGAAAGTGAGAACCGCAGTGATACATTAGAAATAGAAATTGTGGCACCAAAAGAAAGAGGTATTTTGGAGAGAAAAACGCGGGAAATAAATTAGAGACTAAAAACTGGTGGGGCAAAGGTACAGAAACAGTGTCAAGAAAGGAAGAAAAATGAAGAAAATTTCACAAGCACCACAAATTTCAGACAAAATACTGAATATAATAAGAGAGGGATAGTGTCCTCTTTTGTCAGGAATAAAGGAAGGAAAAAGTCAGGAGGGGAACAAAGCACAAGAGATACATGTTATAATTTGGGAAGGATTAAAGCCCAATGTGATTGACACCACGTTACAGCTAAAGGGAGGTCACAAACAGTGCACGACTGTTTTGTTCCTTTTGAGTGGCAGGGCACAGCTTTGAGGCTAAATGTGAGCTTTGAGTGCCAGGTATTTTTTCACGCTGTTTAGCTGACTTGGACTTTGGGCTAATGAGTGATGGCTGCATTTTTCGACCCCTGAACATGGAAAGGAAAAACACTCATTCAGCAATTGCTCTTTTAGCAGGGAAGTTACTTAGGAATTAATTCTTCAAGGAAGCCAACTACTGCCCATCATTAATTGATCTGGTCCATCCTTCAATCAGAACCCCTTGTATTTGTGTTCACCTGTTTGGTTTGTGTGTAGCATGTGTTTGTGAGATACCTGAGACACTGCTCAGTCCTCTGATTAGATATAAGCAGGCACACACAGAGTCAACAACTTAAAATAGCAGTTAGCTCAATATGCACCATAATCAGGGATACAGTAAAACACTGCCCAAAAAATAAAGTATGCCCTTCCAACAAGAACACATAGACTCTGAAATGTGGTATATATACACATAGACTCTAAAATCCCTAAGTACTTTGCAGAAAGGCTTCTGTGAGGGGAGCTGACTTACAGCTAAATGGCCATCCAGAAAAAAAGTTTGTTTGCAGGCTTACGATTTCAAACTTTCACAAAAGAATTCGACACTTTTGTGAAATTTTCATAGGAAATACAGTACTAGAATTCTTCCCCTAATCTCTCCGGCAAAGTGATATCTGAAATTAATACTGAAAGTCCCTGTAGAACCACTGTTATTTATGCAGATGTATTTTATTATGACCGAATCAGTTTAGCAGTCGAGTCCAAAGCAGAAAATTAAAATTGTGGGATTCTCTTTTAAAATAGGCTGAATCGGCAAGTAAGGAGCAAAATATCCTGTGACTTACATATACAGCTTGTATGTGTTTTGCTCCTAAAGGTGTTAACCTTGCAACTTCAGTGTATCCAGTTTGAAAACTTCAAGAGAAACTACAAGTGGTAACATGTTTGTACTAAAGATTTGTATTTCAGTCAGACGGGCTGAGATGCAGCTCTGCACTTTTGGATCGATCCCTGGAAAGCAAAATGCACTTGGTATCATTTAGAGATAATATTTTCAGGGAAAATGGGAGTGTCAGCATGAGTAACTTGGCAAATCTGTGGATAGTATCTTACGAAGTTACTGCCCATGCTGTCCTTTTCTGCTCTTTCATGCAGCTGGCTTGCATGGATCCATGTGTTTGTGTCCCTCAGACCTTTCTGTGCCACAACTGGTAGCTTAGCTTGAATCTCCTGCAGCAGCCCAATTAAACCAACAGATGCTGCATGGAATAACTGAGACTTGTTTCTCCATTCCCTTCCATCAGCTCTGCTTTGGGGCTTGAAGCAGCAGCAGATACATGCTTGCAGGAGCAACTTAAAGCTGCTCCAGTCATTAGCTAAGTGAATGTCTCCAGTGAAATGCAGCAAGCCAAAGATAAACAGCAGTCAAAAATGAATGAATAGGTGAGTCTAGCCTAAGATTTGTACATGGAAAGCTTATGTCTTCTTCCTCCTCCATTCCCAAAGCATTTGTTGACTTCTTCCTGCTACGTTTTCCTCCTTCTCTTTTCTGTTTCTGTATGACAAGCCAAAAACTCCCAGAGATGCTCTGCAGTCATCATTCACAGCTCTTAAAATGCTTGGACCTATGTAGTCCTCTGGAATCATTCCTTTAAACTAACTTAGGGTCTTTATAAAGATTCATATGCAAAGCATTAACTTATGGCAGAAATGTTCTGCAAATATTTATACTACTTTGCTCCTTCACTACCACCCGTCAAGTTGTGTACTTCTGCCATAATCACGTAAAATATGCTTCACTACTCAATTTACTGTAGGAAAATTAATAACAATAATAATAAAAAAAGAGATTAAGGTTGTTATAAGAGTTGTCTTATCTGTGCCAATACTACATGCCAAGTGGAGTGACCCAACAGCTAGCATGCTGATCCTCTACATTTCTGTTACAAAGCTAACAAAAATAAATCTAATAATTCTGCTGTCTTTGAATAAACACTGACATAAGGTAACTCTGGACAAGTCTGCACATTATAAAGGCGAATAACGTGAATAATATTAACATAACCTCAGAGGATGCTGAAGTATTACAGTTTCTAGTCCGCTGATTATAGCTAAAATACATTTCCACATTTGGTTAATCTTCTTAATTTACCGTGAGAAAACTAACACCACACTGCCAACTAATTGTTTCAATACCTTAGTCTGCAAAGTCAAATGAGAGAGGAAAAAAAACCCCAACCAACAACCACCCTTCAGAATGAGCTATTTTCATTTTGCCTTTACATCAGCGGGCCCATTGAGACATCCTGGAAGCTGGCCAACTCACAGGAAATGATTGCTGGGATTCTCTGTTCCTCTCATATCTGTCATTACGCAATTATATCCACTGCTTCATTTTCCCTACTGAACAGTAGAGAAATTTGGTCATGTACATGTGAGAACAGATCTAGCAAAACAAGTTAAAGATGCAATCCTTTATAAATGTGATGTATCTGAAAAAAAAAAATTAATAAAAAAATCCCCAAGCGTACACTGCTGTGTTTTTAATGCAGCTTTTTATGACAGCAGTACTTCTGTTATGTCTTTTCCAGCAATAAGATATATATCCTTTCAGTTGTATATACCCTTTAAGACTATTGTCTGCTCCACGAATACTCATCTCTCCTATTAGCCATCACAACCTGCTTCTTTGGGAACCACAGAGTTACAGATTGTCAGAATTTTTTTTTCCAGTCAACAATTACATATTCCAAAGCTAGTTTGTGAAGGACCCTTTAACAACACCCCTCCAAACTGTTGGTTTCTACATTTTTTTTTCTCATAGTTGTGACCACCTTCCAGCAAAATGAACAGCAGATTGCTTCAACCAGTCTCTATTCTAATTTTAGACAAATAACATGCAATGACCCTAACACTATTTATGAACAGCATTCATTAAGTTTTAGAAGTAAACCTCTGGCTTTTACGTGACTAGAAGGATAAAATCTCTGGTATGTACAGGTTGGAAAATTGAACAACAGCACATCTACATCCTCTGTGCATTTATATATCTATATCTACATATATCTATATCTATATCTATATATATATATGGTATGACCTGTGCCTAATGCTCCTCTACTGTACTTCTGTGCCTGCTAAATATAAAAAACCCTCTGCCCTCTGCACTTCCTTTCAAGCCGAGGCAACAAAGGCTGGAGAACTGAACTTCCTAGCCCGTCATCGCGGAGCGCCTGTTAACGCGCAGCGCAAATCCATGTGAAAGAGCAGGGACTGTGGTTCGCAGGTTCTCAACACTGGCACTCCATTGGCAGGACCTGTCATCTCTGTCTAGCCTGCACTTTGTGACCCTAACATTTTCTCTTCTTTCCCACCACAATTATTCGGCGCTGAAGAAAAAAAGGTGCAGATTACCTGTGGGTCAGGCACAGGATATTAAGAACAAAGAGAGTTCTTGAAATCCACTTCATTCTGTCTGACAATTTGTGGATGAACAGTCAAGGAATTAAATTGAGCTGTGAAGGCTTTCAAAATGCTCCCATTTTAAACTTAAGACTATAAAGAGAAGATTATAATGTAAAAAAAGACCATAAAAATGCTACCAAACCCCCCAAATCCTATCTTTTATTGTTAAAATATAGTATCACAACAACAACAACAACAACAAAAATATTATCTGTATTACCTATTAGCTGTTATAAACACTGAGGACTATGAACTGAAATTATTTACTAACTCTTAAAGTACTCCTCTGCACCAAACACATAACCCTTCTATAACACACAATGGATGCCATTCTTTTCTAATAGAAAAAGTGATTAAAATCCTACTTTGCTTGCTCACATCAACAAATGCATTTGGATCAAATATGATACTCCTAAAGTAAACAGTGTCTATTCCAAAATAAATACAGATCTTATTCTGCAACTTGTGTTTATTGAAGTAGCTATGCTAAAACCAAGGTTTACATTTTCATTTCAACTACACCTTGTAAGTGGAAGAATCCAATTTAAAATAAAACATGACCTAAAGAAGTAGAAAGCAGTGTGCTAGCTACATTCCCACAGCAAACAAAAACTCTGTTTTGCTACTTTTCTTTACTCCATAAGTTTCATGAAGCAGGTATTTCAAGAACTCATATTGTCTCTGTATATATTAGTCCATACACTGAAATCTTTGTATTGAAAAGGAAGACCAAAAAGTAAAATCATACCTCTAGCAGAGAGTCATCAGAACTCAGGACAATCACAGTAAGTGCAGTCCTCTAAACCCTAGAGCTTTCTTGCCTGCTATAGGGTGTAAATTTGTTCAGATTTCGGCTCAGAGATAATCCCTATTGTTCTGAATACACTGGTTACATTCCAGTTTTTCAGACAAGATAAAATGTAAAATTATTCTAGTTCTGTAATATATCAGTTTACTTGGAGAAGTGTTTTAGAATGCCTCTCTAACAATCAGTTCTTGATCCAACTCTGACAAGATAATTTGTTATTCTATTTCCATATATTTTGCAGGAAAAGTGAAGAGGGGGGATGTCAAAGAAAGAATTTTACCAATATAAAGAAACAGCTAAATAAAACTCAAGTGTATCTGCTTTAAGAGTCTGTGTCACTCCTGGAGAGAACAGTGTTAAGTTCAAAGTGTCAAATTAACTGTATTTTAAAAGGTCAGCACTTCACACGCGTTTAAATATTCTCTTTACAACATGATTCCTATTATCTGGTAATATATACTTCTGTAAAGAGAAAAAAATTCTATGATTAATTAAAGACAGTGAAAATAAAATATGAAGGTATTTTAAGAAGTGAAAAAAGCCATGAATTTCATCAGAATGTAATAAATTATTCCCAAGCACATTAACTTGAAAGTATACTTCTAGGAACATACATATTTTGTTGAAACTTACACACTAGAGATTGTTAAAATATATCTGAATTTTAAAGAATCTAAAAATTAAACTTATGAAAAGAACAATTTTTCCACAAAAGCCTTTAAACAATGTCTAATTTCTCAGGAAATAAGGAGTTCATGTGGAAATTTGCACAAGATGATCTAAGCTGTGTCTTTCAGTTCCATGCAACCAATTAATTTAAACTTGCAAGGCCTTGGTGGTGTTGATAATCTTCTAAACGCATATGTTTAAAATGAAAACTACAATGATTTGAGTGAGCGAGTCTCCCATCTTTGTAATTGTCTGCTAATGAGACAAAGCCAGGGTTTAAAATTCTCTCTGCTAACCTTGCCAGTACAGACAGCAAAAACATTTTCTTCTATTGACAGCCTGACGACCTTTCCACAACACTATGAATTTTCTCTTTCCTTTTCTTTCCCACTCTCAGTGTTGTGGGGCAGAGGGCAGATGCTGACTCCTCTGCTGCTGCTCAGGGGCAGAAGTAGGGCGTGAGCTGACCCATCACTGCCTTGCCCAGCCAGAGGAGAGGACAACTATCCTTTGTCAGAGCTCTAAGAGTGCCAGCTAGAGAGACCAGAGCTTTTGTGCCACCTTACAGACTGTGGTGCTTTAACCCCAGCTGGCAACTCAGGGAGAAGCAACAGAAAGGTAAATAAAGTGATAAAGTGATACTATGAGCATGGTAGGCTCCTGGGTATTACAGCTCAGCTCTACACGTACAAAGAACAACCCACGTGATACTCTTGAGAAAGGAAATAATTTGGTTCTATTTTTAGTGGCACCTAGCATGAAAGGTACTTGTCATTTGCCATGTGAAAGAAATTAAGTGGTTAATAAGTTGCATAAGCCTATAGGAATGGTCTTCTCAAGTAAGCAAAGGAGGTATTTGTTATTCTTTGTAGCTCTAACACTCACGAACTACAGCACCACATTCCACAACAGCCAGGCATCTTGCATTTCAGATGGGTTGAGGCTCTCAGCTGTGTTTTGCACACACCAGCAAAAGCACAGTTCTGCCACAATGAAGACTTTGTTTTTCATTTTCGTTCATTTATCTACAGCTACATGTGTGATATAATTTGGTCCCACATTCATAAAGTGGAACTTCATGAACTTTCTGCAAGTCACCCATGGCAGTAGTATCACGCAGATGAGAAACTATTTCCAGTCATTCCCTCACACACATACTAGGGAAAACTCTGTACCGTGATTCGTATTTCCTTTCCTCTCTACCCTTCCTTCCTGCACTGCAACTGAGCTGTTCCTGAATTGCTGCTGTGGAAAATTAAATGCAAATACATGGGCTTTGTGTCTCAGCCTGAATGTGCAAAGGGAACTGCTGTGATGCCTGCTGGAAGGGAGTTCACAACTGTTGACAGGTTCCTTAGAAAGTGAACTTGCCTTTGCCAACTCTTCATAGAACTTATAGTACCTTAAAAATAAGGTTTATATCTCCAAAAATAAATTTAATGCTGTTAAAAGTTTTTAGAATAATCACATTTGGCTTTCCCAGAACTCTCTGTTGACGGAGAAGAACTATCAGAAGTTGAATCACATGCTTCTTATAAAGCATCCCTAGCCACTCTCTGGTCAGCAGGTTCCCATTACAGACATCACAAACATTGGGAGGAGGTGAACTCTTATTTCAACCAAATGAGAAAAGTAATTTTTGAATAGATATTCCTCTGTAGGGGCCTGATGACTCCACTCTGGGTGACCAAAGATTTGTTCAGCTGCCATCCTTATGGTATTTGGGGGTGGGAGAAAAAAAATTCAGTCAGCTATGTTGAAGCGTTCCTGTCCCTGAAACCATCCCTTGTATCTCACCAGGAATAAGGCTTATTCAACAGTCTTTCCTGTAGTTGCTTATTTTTTTGAGTCTGATGGCCCAGAAATCTATTTTCAGTATGTTCTACAGTCCTTTCTGTTCGGTGTTTTTTTTTTTTTAAAGAAGTGACTACAGGTGTTTCTTACTCAACCTCTAGGTAACCAGCTAGGAAATGAAGAGCCAAAGGTTTGCTAAGACTTTCCAGGATCCATCTTCCAATCACAGCCAAAACAGACCAACTCTGCCAAAGTCACATTCGTGCCTCGAGGAAGGCAGCTATTTCTCACAGCAGTAGAACCAGACCTAGAGGTCTGAATATGAGCTTCTGTCCATTGTTTATTGCTAAATGAAGGTCATCTGGCAAAAACAATCATGAATGATTAAATTCAGCAGTCTCCAAGAGCTGATTCCACTTTCAGCTCATCTTTAACTATTATACTCCTTTGAAAACTCTTCTCAAGCAAAAAGTTTTTCTTTCATAGGTTGTTTTTAAAATATTTCTATTGAAGAAACATTTAGTAAAATATCAAAGAATGCACATACTATTTTTCTATTTTGAGAAAATGTGAAATGTAATTTTCTAAGAAATTTATTTTCTTTGGCATCATCATGGTCAATATTTACTTTCAGGCCAGTAAACCTATCCCTTTATCTCAACAGCAGTTGACCTCCACCTATCAACAACACAGTTGCTTCATACTGGATTTTTTTTCTTTTTTACTGACATTGACAAATCTAGGTTAATTTTCTCCTTTTCTGGCACATCATTGGTGAGCCCAGCACAACAAAGGAAATTCAAGCCATAATGAAAAAAATTGAGTTTTGCAATGCTCCTAGACAAGTTCACAAATGAAATGTTTTAAATAGAACTGGGGTAATTGTCCATGAGGAAAACAAAGAGCAGGAAGCACTCAAAGCTGTCTTGTTTACTTCTTAAAAGAGCTGACATCTATTTCTTTTTTAAACAAACCCATGCAAACAATACAAATAATAACAACACCCTCCATATTCCAACAACTGAACTTAGGAATGGTGGAACAACTAAAACACATAAAGTTGCTGTATGGTTGTAAGAGAATAATTAAATTCCATGTAACTATAATCCTCATTTTGAATGGAAGATAATACCAGTTCTAGTGGTGGTGCTGCAGACTTAATCAGTGGTTTAATGCTTTTAGCATTCTGAAAGCTTATCACAAACCAAATGTAAGTGGGGTAGCTGTTCATACTAAGTTTATCAATATTTTAATGCATTCTTCATCACAATTTTCTTCTAATAATATTATTTCAAAAAGCATTAAGATGTACAAAATAGACAAGTGATACTAAGAAATAACAGAATTAATAAAAATTATAAATATAGCAAATAATTATAAAATAATATTAAGTTCTAGTCCCATGATTTTTTTCTCCTTTCTCCTGAATTATTTTAATTCATAGCTACCAATATTTTATGTTCTGCCATGGACTGTGGTATAACTTTGTGTTAATTTTACTGATTTCTGAAGCATTTTTTCACACCCCTGCAACTGAAAGCTGAGAAGTCTCACTTGCTTTATGGTCAAGAGAAATGAGCTATTAAACAATACATACAATCACAGGTAACTTGTTTTGGAACAGCAGTACTTAGCGAAGCAATACTCTGATTTACTGTTGTTCTGATTTCTTCTTTTTCAATGGGTTACCACATCATTTTGTAAACATAATTTGTCACCAACACCAGCCAGAATTCTCTGTAGCTACTTTTTGCCTTTCTTTCAGATCTGTTATTCCTGCTGAGAGAATCTACTAAAGAAGAATTTTTCATACTGACACCAACTGTAGTCTTGCTGTGAATAACCACATTCCCATAAAAATCATTCCATTTATTGCAAAGTTGTTGGCAGACCATAGGAATAATAGTCAACTCAGGAAACCTTTTATCCTGAAATCACATAGCTTAACCCTTTGCATGACCACAAGTAGTTCATACAGAAAAGACAGAAAACCTATATTACCACAGCGCTATTTAATTCCTTAGCAAGAGCTTTTCTGTTGTTAGCAAGTTTTTAAAATTATTTTTTCATTTAAGTAAAATTTAAATAATAATTTAAAAAAAGATCATATTTGAATTAGTCAAGCAGTATTCAGGGTTTTTTTCTTGATATACAATGTTTTATTAAAAATTAGAGACACTTTCCCAATACATGAAATATTACATTATATAGAACATTTGAGTGTGGTTTTGATTATAAACTAAAAATTTTCATTCATACATAATTTTTTGGTTTTTCTACCTTCATATGGTAAAGAAAGATTTATGAATTTACAATATAATGAAACAATTAGGAAAATTTTTTTGCTGTTTGCTTTATGATTTTTTTGTCTAAGATACTTCTGTTAGTCATTATATTTGCTGTGAGGTTAGTGAGATTCCACTAGCGAGAAACTAGTGGAGATTAGATTCAGGAAAGAGATGTTAGTTGTGTTAGTCAGTCCTCTTGACAGTTTGGGAGCCAGAGGTTGTATTGCTTGTATCAAAATTTCTGTCTGAATTTATTAAAGTGATGGAACAAAAAAAAAGTCAGTGTATGTTTTCACTGTCTATTTTGTTCTGCTTGTAAATCCTCGTTTGTAGGTAATCATGGCTTGATTTATGCTTTATTCATTCAACCAAGGCGATAATGGGAGTTTTGGATGTGTGAACACACCTTTAAGAAAAATACATATATTTTGTTCCAATAAATGAATTATTTGTATTTTTAAACTTCTCAAAGTCAAAGAAAATCCCTAGAAACCCTCTTCTTCGTGTTCTAACTGCTGCTACAACTGTCTCTGCTCCTTGCCCAGCAGTGCTAGGGAAGGAGTTATTCCCCTGTGTATCCATATTTCACATTCGCAATGTGAGTTACACAAACAGGCAGAAGAAAGGGATGAGATCTTTTTACTGACTGAAGTGGTTTTCTACAGTTCAGAAAGTATAATTTGCTTAGGTAAAGCTGATCTTTCTCATGACAGTGTCTCAGCTGAGCCAGTACTCGTGTCAGCAGTCTGTACCCTGCTGTCAGTGAACACGCATGAAGTCTCATCAGCTGACTGCACAGTGCTACAGGTAACCTCCATATAATGCCTGGACTGCCTTGTTCTGACTGAATGAGGATCTTGGAAAACCCCAAAAAATAAAATCAATGCTCCATTCCATCAATACCTCATTTTTTCTTTTGTTAAATTTTCTGTTTACATTTTTTTAGTCCTTATTTAAAGTCTCATGCTTTAACAGCACACTTTAAGGTACTTTTAGTCTACTACAGAATCACCCAGCCCCTTGACCATAATGTAAAAAAACTTTTAGAAATGTAATTAACAACAGTCAAATTTTACTTTAAAACACAGAAAAACAAAAGTGATACTGCAATGAGTAAAGGAAATAATGCTCTCCCCCTTTCTTTACAGTTTCATTAGACCATTGAACTGGATGAAATTCAGATAGAGGCCTTATTGTAACCACACTGAAACAGTAGAAATCTCCTGAGACTGTGAAACTCAAACATTTTGGGAACCAACTTCAAGCGCTCCTTTCGTGCTTTTAAAGGAAAATGAATGAAAGAAACTTCTTAATTTTTCTCCCTATGGAAACATTTTAATACAATTGCTACCAAAAAACCCAAACCAACCAACTAATCAAACACCCTAAAAACCCAGCACAAACAGATATGTTTAAAATTCATATGTATGCATATTTTCTTAACATTTAAACTTCAATCATAGCACTCACACATAACCACACCAGCACAAACTGCATGACAGCTTTCATGATATCAAACAACTTGTAAACAACATTGTAAACTCATGCCAAAATTAAACCTAGGCTGACAAGATTGATAGAAACTACCTACCATGCATCTTGCTAAGATGCTTAAGCTGTGGTTTCAAATCTTTGTACTTATGTGAGGATTGGCTAATGTGCTCTAATCCTGCAAAACAACATGTAAGGATGACACTTAGTTTCACCTGGTTTTCCTAAAATAATTGCATTACTTAATTTTCAGAGACTAATCCACTCAAAATATCAACCTGAATAATTGAAATCTGAGATTTTAAGATGTTACCCACATCAGTCAGGAGATACTTTTTTTCTAAAGGTGACAATTATGTTTTTTTCGAATTGCCATCTAGGTTTTTGCATTGGAAGAGTCCAATGAGAAAAAAATAGTGTGTCTCAAAGAAGTGGAATCAGCACAAAATAACTGCATTACATGAATAGAAAGGGCAGGCTGGGAAAGATATTTGAGTGTAAATTAATGTTGATCTTAGCTGGAATAACTTGCACTCTTTAGCACTTGCAGCTGCACCAGGGACTTGGCTGGCTATATGAGATTTTACACATCTGTCAGCTTAATCAGAGACCAAAACACAAAATCTACTGTTCAGGAATGTTATTTGAATTTATGAAACTTTTTAGATTATAAACTAATAATGGAATACTTAGTGTTATGAACAAGTCGTAAATACAGTCTTGACATCTATAGTAGTAGATAGGATTTTGTTCAGTGCTATCAAATTCATAATATTTAAATAAAATGTAAAAAAAAAGTTGTTCACATCAGGTCCATGAAATTTTAAAAGCCAAAGTGAAGCCTCTCTACGCAAGAATAAAAGGAAAGCAATAGAATAATTAATACATTAACAGCTTTTACCATTAGTATCAACTATTAATTTATTTGACATTATTGCTCTATTATTTCAGATAATATTACTAATAAAATGAACCTATTCAAATCTGAAATGACAGTTCTGGCACTAAGAGGCCTTCAGGATGAATCACATTATTACCTAGTTTTGGATTTAATATGATGAACCATCAAGTAGTGTATCGTGTCTGTGCTTAGGGAACAATTTGCATTGTAGAAAAGCTCTGTGGCACATATCAGCAACTTTTCAACCTCTCAAAAATTCATTAAGGGCATGTTTATGTGTCAGCAATATAACGTAAGACAGTGTTTTGAGATCTGCTAATGGTTGCAAAGTTCTCAATCTGTTAAATTTCTTGCACGTCAGTTTTGCATCTCTTAGTTTCCATCACATCCTAGACAGGCTTTTTAAAACAACTCTATTGTTTCATTACTGGCTGCAAGAGCATTTTCAAACCACTGTCTCATGTCCTTCATGGCATAGCAATCTGCATGTTACCCCTCAGAGCCTGGCACTGAGGTTTCTGCTGCCATTAAAGCTGACATACGTGGGGTGGATCTGGGATTCCGGTAACAGACCCTGCCTATATACAGCTTTGATGCAGGTATTGCAGTGGCTTCCAGGTACCTCACCACTGTCCTTCTACCACTATCTCCTGAACTAGCTGACCTTGAATCTGGTATTTCAGACTCTGCAGAACCCAGCTATAGCAGACAGGTACAGCTGCTACCCGAAAATAATGCCAGCAATTTGGTATTTTATTTCCTGGGAAAGGGACAAGAATGTTAGTTCTGTCCCTGGAAAGAACACCTTTGAATGTCTGATTTGGGAGAATATGTAGACAAAACATGTTTTGTTATTTTGATAGAAATTACTTTTAGTATACCATCTTGGAGACGGGTCTCATACCACTAAAATTTAGCTTGCTGCCTACCACAAACCTTTTTGCACTAGCATGTATTCTACTGACAAGTGGGATGCCATCCAGAGGGACCTTTACAGGCTTGAGGAGTGGGCTCATATGAACTCCATAAAATGCAATAAAGTTAAAGGTATTGCAACTGGACTGGGACAGTCACCCATATCAGTACAGGCTGGGTGGTGAATTGACAGAGAGTAGCCCTGTTAGGAAAGACTTGGGGATTCCAGTGGATAAAAACTCCTGGATATAACCTGCACCCCAGAAAGCTAACAGCATGCAGGGTTACACCAAAAGAGCCTGAAGAGCAGGTTGAGCGAGGTGATTTTCCCCTTTCCCTTTCTACTCTGCCCTGGTGAGATCCCACGTGGAGAACTGCTTCCAGCTCAGGGGGCCTCAGCACAGGAAAGAGGCAGGGTGTGAAGACAGGCTGAAATAGCTGGGGTTATTTAGCATGGAGAAGAGAAGGCTCTGGGGTGACCTAATTGTGGCTTTTCAATATATAAAGTGGATTTAGAAGAAAGATGAAGACAGACTTTTTACCAAGGCCTGTATTGATAGGACAAGGAATACAGGTTTTAAACTGAAAGAGCGCAGATTTAGATTAGGTACACACACGGAAGGGATTCTTTACTGTGAGAGTCATGAGGTACTTGAAGAAGTTGCCCAGAGAAGTTGTGGATGTGGATCCCTGGAACTTGGATGGGCCTTTGAGCAACCTGGTCTAGTGGAACATGTCCCTGACCATGGCCAGGGGGTTGGACTGGATTATTGTTAAAGGCTCCTTCCAAACCAAACCATTCTGTGACTCCATGAGATGCTCTGTACTATACTGGGCAATCTGCATGTCCATGTATTTCTTCACAAAGCACGCCTGCCTAGTCTTTAGCTCACCTGTACTGTGGCAGTATCTAGGCATCCCAACCAGAAGCCCTGGCACCAGCTGGCTACATGGAGTTCTTACTTCCAAACCACTCACAAGTACAGACACCTGAAACACTGCCATGATTAGTGATGACTGATGCCCTTCTGCTCTGAATGTTGGGGTGTTTTTTAACCTGCGTTATTAAAAATCAGACCTTACCTGAAATGTATGAATAACTCAAACTGGAACAAGTACAACTTACAAAAATCACCCCAAAAAACCCCAAAAAGCCCCAACAATAGAAAAGAAATTAACAAATACAACAGAAAACTGGAAAGTTTACTTGGCTGACTATTTTCAATTTTTTTTTATTTTTTTTCTTTTAAGTTGTTTGAAATACACACATTTCTTAATCGTGTCAATGGAGAAAGAATTTGTGCCAGTCAGTTCCTGAGGACTAATATGTTAAAGAGACCAAGCTGAAGCTTTGTTAGAAAGCCAACTACAGCTGTACACAGTAATAACTGCTATAATCACCAGACTCAACTGCTGCTTTTCTCTCTTGAGTACCCTAGGACACAGTTACGATCCTCGTATCTGTAGATACCGTCCTTATCATCACCACCATGAAGAGACTAAGACACAATGATCAGGAATTACAAAATATTGGCAACCACAAACATGGACTTTGTGTCGTGTCATCTGCACAAATACGTATGTAAAATAGGCACCAGACAAGTGACTAGCACATAATGCCAGAAAAGGCTCACCCTTGTCAATGTTCAGATCTTGGAGTACAGCTTCAGACACAAAATGACCTTGATCTGATTTTTATTGTGTGGAGAAGTTGAAAAAACTTTTCTCTCTGGTAACGGTGTTTCACAATCCTCCTGCACTTCCTTGGTCTGACTGCAGCTCCCCCAGCTCCCATCACTGACTGTGGACCACTGACTGTGGATAAGTTTAAATCTGGGCCACGCCTTACCTGTCGTAGCTGTCCAAATCTGGCTTCATGACATTTCTACAAGGTGTGGGAGAGTAAATGATGGACTTCTACACTTCTAATAGTGGCCAACCTGCCCTCCCAGCTTGCTTTGGAGCTTGCTCAAAGTCTGCACTTAAAAGCTGGCTTGCATCCAAGCACTTCATTTGTTAGATTATTTGACTCTAGGACCAGATGTGCTAAAATGCTTTCAGAAAGAAGAGCATTTTACCCTACAATGGTCATAGTTCTTCGAGATATGCAGTAACCTGCACACAGTAAGTCTGCTGAACGCAGTAATGAATTCAATAATGTGTATTATCATAATGCCCATGATCCCAAATCATGCTTCAGAGTGCTACTGTGCTAGAAGTTACCAGTCCAAGTCTGTGGCGTATTAAAATACCCAGGTCTGAGGGGAAATAGTTTCCCTTTCTCCTTCAGACTAAAGAAACAGAACATATGGCTCTGCTGCTTCAAAGGCATTCCTACAGGGCACTGCGTGGCACACAGGGGACATAGCTGCGTGCACGGTCACTGAAGGACCTGTGAGGAAAGTCACTTAGTCTCCTGTGGTGTTACTGATACCTACAAAGGAGAGATTTTCAGGCTGATGAAAAGAGGATATATGTCCCTGTCATGAAAAAAGGTCTCCTTGAGGGCCAGAAGTGATTTATATGGTACATTTGCTTCCAGCAGCAGGGAGGCAGCCAAGTTTCACCTGTAAGAATTGAAGGCAAAGGCCAAAAAGGAACTAATGTTCAAGGATTTCTGCTCCATGACCAGGCTTTATAGATGCTGTCCTGGGTTTTAGTTGTTCCCTTTCTTATCCCTGAGCTCTCACTATGATCTCTCATCTCGGAAATCCCTGTAGTGCCTGGTGTTAGTACAGAGTATATCACCATCTCCTTTAGTGACATGAGAGCCTGCCTTGTAATGTGGCCCTTAGTGGTCCTTTACAGAACAGAAGGGCTCAGCACACTGCTGGGTGTCAGACATCTCAGTCACATTGCAAGTAAAAAAGCTGTTCTCCACACAGTCTTGAGCTTGAAAAGGCATAGGAGGGAGCGGTAGAGTTGATAAATACTCATCGTCTAATGACTGGGTGCCACAAACAAGAGCAGGCACTTCCACATAGTAAATTATACAAGAAACAATCTACAAAAAGCAGTTTTCATAAAAAGTATCTGATAGTTAATTTCTCCCTACCAACTTCTAGATCTGAGTAAATCCAAGCTAGCAGTTACAGACTTGTAGGAGTCCTGGAAGGATTTATTGCCCTGTGGGTGGAGGGAGGAGGTTTACAGGGCAAACACAGAGCGTGAGAGTGCAAGGACATAAATGCTGTTTATTCTCTGCTTTAAACTGTGAGAAGATGCATCTGTGGAAGACAGCATCTCAATGCTTCATTAAAGCTGGAAATGTTCCCGTATGTGTAAAATGTAGGATTTGTAAAATGTTTCTGTATTAATCTAACTTAATTTTACGGAGTGAAGAGGCAGAGAGATGGGCTGCTCTTGTGCTGCTCCTTGGTCCCTGAGGACTGGCTGACCTTGTTGGTGGCAGGTGGGCAGGACAGGAGTGAAGGTGCTGCCTGGTAGCCAGGCTGGGATGAGAGCACCTCAGCCACTGCCTGCCCTGGGCTGACAGTCCAGCCAGCTGTGGTTAATGACAGTTGCATTTTATGGAAATCATGTGCAACCCCAACACAGGCAGCTTTCCAGAGGGGTCCATGCACAATAACACGCTCATACGGTGTCCTAACGGTTCATTAATGTGAAGTAACACCCCATACTGGATATCATAACACAGTTATGCAGCTCTTTTTGATACACAGAAGAGACTGTGCTCTTACTTTTCATCACAAACTCATTAGGTGTGGAACACCAGGTGGATTTTAAGTAGCAGTCTCAGAAGAAATTAATCAAGCTCATCATTCCTAATTGTTAGAATATAATTGACAATTTAAATTTTTTTTCCCAAAGAATCAAAGTTACTGCTTGACAGTAGTACCTTACAGCATTCCCTCACTTTTTATCACTAGGAGAGATATATCAACTAATGAAGCCTGGAAACTCACACTGTACTGCCATTCATTATAAATGACTCCCATACACATTGCTTTGCATAGACTCCACAAACAGAAGTGAATTGTGAACCCATGGGTATGCATTATATATCCTTCACAAATGGCAGAAAAATTAATGCTATTCACCATGACCATGTACCTATGAAGTACTGCATTTGTCAAAGGTGTAAAAATTGATTTTTTTTTAATAATATCATTATAATCTTATTTCAACCTTCCCACAAAAGCCCACACTAAAAAACCTGAAATGAACAAACAGAAATAAAAGTCCTAAAAGAAAAAAACAACAACATGAAATAAAACTACAAATTAATTTTCTTTTAATTACTTCATTAGAATTCAACACACAAAGAAAGTATTTTAAATGTTAGGTAATATTAGACAAAAAAAGACTTAATAAATGACATATTCAGCTCCAGTATATATCTCTAAAGGAACAGATCTAATGAGATGGTGTCATTTTAGAATAAAGTTTGCAAAGCACTGAATTAACTTTTTCAAGTAAGATGTTCCTAATAATTCACTAACACCAATATTCCTTTAACATACCTAGTTATAATATGCACTTGATAGTCCAAAAAAATAGTACACTAGTATTTTTTAAAGTACTAGTATAAATATGTAAACATATACAATCTCTAAAGATGCAGATATAATTACAAAATTATTTCGGTTAAAGGGACCATAAAGATCATCCAGTTCCAAAGCCCCTGCCATGGGCAGGGACACCTCCCACTAGACCAGGTTGCTCAAAGCTCCATCCAACCTGGCCTTGCACCCTTCCAGGGATGGGGCATCCACATCTTCCCCAGGCAACCTGTTCCAGTGTCTCACCAACCTCACACTAAAGAATTTCTACCTAATACCTACTACAAATCTACCCTCTTTCAGTTTAAAGCCATCAACTCTTGTACTGTCACTACATGACACATTGCAAAAAGTCCCTCTCCTGCTCTCCACTCTACTTACTGGAAGGCCACAATCAGGTTTTCCTATAGCCTTCTCTTCTGCAGGCTGAACAACTCCAACTATCTCAGCCTTTCCTCATACGAGAGGTGCTCCAATCCTCTCATCACCTTTGTGGCCTCCTCCTGACTCACTCTATGCCCTTCTTTAGCTGGGGTCCCAGAGCTGGACACAGTAAAGGGGGACAATCACCTGCTTGACCTGCTGGTCATGCTTTTGATGCAGCCCAGGACACAACTGACTTCCTGTGCTGCAAATGCACTTGCCAGGTGATGTTTAGCTTCTTGTCAGTGAACACCTCTAAGTCCTTCCACCCACAGCTGCCCTTAATCCAGCCTCCTCTGGATTTCCACAACCCAGATGCAGTACTTCGCACTTGGCCTTGCTGAACTCCCTGAGATTTGTGTGGGCCCACCTTCCAAGCCTTTCAAGGTCCCTGTGGATGGCATCCCTTCCCTCCAACATGCTGACCACATCCTCCTTGTCGTGATGCACCATTCCTGAGCTCGGGGGAGCTGATCCTTGAATATTAGCTCCTTTTCTTGGGCCCCTCTTCCCTCTAGGGATTTATCCCATGGTATTCTACCGGGTAGATTGCCAAAGAGGCCAAAGTCTTTCTTCTGAAGTTCAGGGTTGTGAGCTTCCTGTGCACCCTCCTTGCTGCCCCAAGTATCTTAAAATCCACCATTTCATGGTCACTGCAGTCAATCCTTGAGCTTCACACTCCCCACCAGTCCTTCCTTGTTGGTGAGAACAAGGTCCAGCATAGCACCTCCCCTTGTTGGCTCCTCCATCACTTGCAAAAGGAAGTCATCATCAATGCATTACAGAGCCTCCTGGATTGCTTACGGCCTACTGTGTTGTACCTCCGAGAGACAGCTGGGTGGCTGAAGCTCACCGTGAGGACCAGGAATTATCAATTTGAGGCTGTTCCTACCTGTCTACAGAGTGCCTCATTCAAAATCTTCCTGGTTAGCTGGTCTACAGCAGACCCCCACTTAATGTCACCTGTTCCCTGCTCTCCCTTCAATCCTGACACACAAGCTCTCAGTTGGCTCCTTATCTATCTCCAGGCAGTGCTCCATGCACTCCAGCATTAACATCCACTGACATAGAGGGTTACAGGCCCTCCTCGTCTTCCCTGCCTGTCCTTCCTAAACGTCTTGCATATTTTCATTCCAACACTCCAATCACAAGAGTCATCCCACCAGTCTCTGTGATGCTAATATGATCACAGACCTGCAGGCATGCATATGCTTCCAACTCCTCTTGTTCAGTCCCCATGCTGTGTGCATTTGCAAAGAAGCATTTAAGTTGGGCCCCAGATGAAGCCAACTTACTGGCTGGAGTGGCTGGAATTCCTTTGTGCTGTTCTTCAAGTGCTCTTCTGCTGACCTGTGATCCTCCAGCCTCTGGGCATGTATGGCTGCCACAGGCATCAGACTGGCAGGATTGGGATGGATTGAGGTTCCTCTCCTCTAGCAACTTTAGTTTAAAGCCCTCTTCCTCAAGCCTATGACTGAAGATGCTCTTCTCTGACAGATGGAGCCCATTAGCCCCATCAGACCAGGTTTCTCAAGAAAGTCCCATGCTCTAAAATACCTGAACCCCCCTCTGCAGTACCAGTTCTGCAACTATTTGTCCATTTGCCAGATTCGACTGGCCCTTTCAAACTCCTTTCGTATGGCTGGGAGGATTGATGAAAAATCAATTCACACTCCAGAATCCCGTACTGCTGCTCCCAGGGCTCTAATCCGTCTTGACTGTTTCTGTTTCCTCAGACTGTTTCTGGTTTTATCACTGGTGCCCATGTCAAACAACAACAGTAGATAGAAGTCAGAGGACTGTATGAGGCTTGGTAGGCTCTTGGTGATACCCCCTAATATGAGGCCCTGGCAAACAACACACCTCTCAAGAGAGCAGCTGAGGCTGACAAATAAGACTCTCAGAAGTGAGTCACCTACTACTATTCGCCTCCCACCTTTTCTTAGTTGCTTTCATTGTTATATGGGGCACAGGTCAGGCTCCTTACTCAGCTCCAGCATCTCTCCTGTGTGATGCGTTTTTCCTTTTCAGTCTGCACGGCAGTGAAGCAGTTCTACAGGGACACCTCAGGTTTAGGGGAGGTGTCTTCCTCCTGCACGTCCTTGCCAGTGCAGGCTTACATTCTGCCATGTTATTGTTCCCCCTCCCTTCTGTGTGTGCCAGTGGGGTGGGGGGGTTTGGCTGTTCGGCCATGGGCCATGGGTCCGCTGCAGACTGCACCTGGAAGCAGCCATCAAACTCCACTGAACCAGCTATACAACTCCTTCTCAGCCACCCTAATGCTGTACAGTCTTCCACTGCCTCCTGCAGCTCAGCCACCTGCCACAGGAGCTCCTCCACCTGCCACACCTTTGGCAGGCAGGTCTGCTGCCTCTCCCTGCCCCAGGAGAAACTTCTATTTGCTTTCTGGAGTCTCAGTTCTGCACTGCAGTCTCCCCCTTCAGCAGCCCTGCCTGCGTGGAGGCACTGGCCACTGTCAGGACAGGTGGTGCAGATCCTCCAACAGAGCTGCAGCCTTTGCTCTCAGATGAGCGCCCACCACTCTGCCCTGGGAGTCAGGTGGGATGAGTGCCCTTGACCTGTGCAGATAGCTCCAGAATGGTGCTGGGTTGCTGGAAGAATTCACGTGTCTGCACTTGGCCAGTGGAATGTCCCTCCTCTGAGTCGTCACCCCCCCAGCGCACCCTGTGGAGCAAACTGCTGCACCCTGACCTGTCTGCCTGCCCTGGTCACAGTGCTCCTTTCACAGCGCTCATAGGGCTGACTACTGTGGGAACAGGGGCTGGCCACCAATTCTCCTGGCCTTGCAGATGCCAGGACAGTAAGCCACTCTCATAAGAGCTGCTGGCTCCTGGGGGGTCTCTGCGCTCCCCTGGGGCTTCCCTAGCTGAGGAACCCCCTGGGTAAGCCATGTTGCCCTGCTCTGCTGTGGAACACACCTGCAGCGGAGCTGATCGCCTCAGTGGATGTCACGTTTCACTCCTATCATCAAGTCGCTCATTTCCCTAAAACACTGGAGCATACCTCCTAAAATACATAATATGTGTAATTGCTCCGTACACACCTTTAAAATATTATACCTCATTATCCCTATCACAACATAATCAGCATGTAAAATCAAACATTATTTTCGGATGAGGTAACTGTGGTTCTCTTGAGAGCACTACATCAATGTAGTTATTCCCTCTTGCACACAATTAAAATTCAACTATAGAACAGAGAGTATGAGATATTTAAATAAAAAATTCTTCAATACTGAAAACCTAAAGCTCTTATTTGGAAGCCCAAACGCAGATTTTGGAATCTAAATATTTAGAGCACTGCACTATTTTCTACTGTTTAGCCTAGTACACTTCTATAATTTCATTATGAAATTACTGCTAATGCAAGAAAACATCGTTTATTATGGCACTTAGATCAAATTATACATAAGTAAACATTAATATTTTTCTTTTCAGTATATTAAAAATCTTGTCATACCCTTTTAATGTGCTGTTTAAGGAATGTTCCTAAAGATCGGAAATTATTTGCTATTACATCACTTTGGAATTAATTACTCCAAACAAATCTGTGCAAAGTGAAGGAAATAAGCAATTTATTTCATTTTTTTCAAGGAACTAAAATAAGAACTACTACAACAGTGCAAATCCAAATGTAGCCCACCCATCTGGAAACAGAATACTGACTTCAGAGCTAGATAGTGAGATCTGACTGAATTTTTCCAATGAGTTTGAAATTTTCAGTTACAAATATTACTATTATTAAAATTATTATTACTATTACATAAAGAGCAACATACATAAAATTAGATGATTCATTTACCTGGCTGCACCCCCTACTAAATTCAGATGGGTAAACTAATTTTCAGCTGATACACATTTGCATTGATCACTTTACAGAGACTGAAAACTGACTGCCGAAGTCTAGAATTTAACCTAATAATGTTATTAAATCTCCAGGCTGAGCTTTAAAACCAGTTAGGTCCTGTATAAATCAAACTGTGCTTCAGGGATCACTGCTGCAACACTGCCCTTTGCATTCAAAATGTTCAATCAGTCCTCAGCATTTTATAAGAAGAAAAAGTATTTTTACTTGGATAACAAGAGAGCTGTTCTGATTATAGAGTTTTCTGGAATGCATTGGATGAAAGAAGATTTTTATTTAAAAACATTAACTTGTGGTATCTGGAAAAATGTGCATCATAGGCCAAAGTTATGACAGATGACTGCCTGCCTGTAAAAGTGGCCTCTCTATATGCCAAGAAGGGTTCCCTCTGAGCCTGCGTGAGACTGAGGGCATCAGCTTTTGGGTTCCCACTTTGAATTAAGCCTAGACCCAAAGACACATCTACTCTTTGGATACATTCCAAATCCAGCTTTGCCTTTCTTCATACTATTGCCGGGTATTGATACCCAAGCTCTGCACCTCACTGGCAATGGTGCCTACAAACATTTTCATTCCCAACAGCCCAGATGCTTGTGCTCTTGAACTGGAAAGCTTAGGCCTGAGCAGGATCACCACTAGATCTTTCAGACTCAGTCCTTCACCAGTAAGAATAGATGCTTTAAGCCTGAGACACATCCAAACCAAACTGCCCACAGTTTTAATGAAAGCCTGTCAAGCTGTGAGCAGCCTGAACTTCCAAACCACCAAGCAAGGACTTTTGAGTTTCTGTGATGGATGCGAGGCATCTGCCCCAAGGTCACAGCCCCTGGGAAACTGGCAGGCCCTGCTAGTTAAATGGTGATGCTCACAAGAATGACAAACTGTGACTCCACGAGGACATGCTCCTGCAAAAACATCACGCCTGTGACATGTCAAAAAACATGTCATTTCAGGTGAACTGGAAGCCTCAGTCTGTGATGAGGTCTAGTCCTTACATGCTGCTTCCCACAAAGTACAGGCTCTCTTATGCCCTTTCCCTGTGTACTTTTCTGAAGGCTTCTCTAAGCACACTGAACATGCTCTTCACTCCTTGGACAAGGCCTGGTCTTTCAGACTGGAGCTCACGTTCCCCAGACATAAGGATTAGAGCTTATGTGCAAGGACATGAACCCAGCTGCTCACTCCTGGGTGCCTCTACGTATGAGGAAGACAGACTAGGGTATAGACACAAACTATTACACTTCAGTTTGGAGGTACAAGATAAACTGGGTTGTTATAGTGGAAATGCAAAGAATCAGGCTTTTCCAGTGAGCTCCTCTGCCTCCATGAACCACCTGGAGCAGCTGTTTTCTCATATACAGCTTCAAAGTTCTTCAGTGAATGAACTGCTGTGCTGTATTGTTAAGGCTGCAACATGTCTATTAGCAGAAGATAATCTACCACCCCTAAGATGTGATTGATTAACTTTCATTAAAGTCAGTGATGTTGACAATCATGTATGAAGTGGATACATTATCTGGCTCTGCACAGCAAATGAAAACACACTGAACTTTATTAAATACACTGCTAAAATACTGAAAGAGAGTACTTTTTCATTCTGCTCTGGTTAAAATGAAATACAACCAGAAATCAGAAACAGAGTTGGAAAATAACTAGCATTGTTATATTTTTAGACAAATCTGAAAAATAAGTCCTATACATGCAACTCACTGATGGTGCTTCTTATATCCAAAACAATCATATCTTTACATACAGCTACCCTAATGAAAGAAAATGCTACTTTAAAATTTGAAGAAACCAGCTATTTTACTGTAAGTATAAAAAATATTCTAAGGAATGGAAGAAAAAAAAAACATGTTCAATAATTTCATTACATTCTAAGATGCCAAATCATCTGTGAGTGGTTTCTTTTTAGATGAAAAGAAATCAAAATACAGGACAGATGTTGGACAAACCACATTTGAGGTCTATCACACACTGACATTTTTCAAATTATTTTGGCTCATCTATTGAATAAGGTGTATTTTGCTTGATTTTGAAAAGGGAAACATCAGGAAATATTTAAAGGCCAATTGCTGCCAATTAACTTTGATCAGCAAAAGTTGCATTTGAATCTTTTAGATTTTTTGCCTGTCTGGAATAACATACTATTCTAAAATGTAGCAAAACAACAATGTGATGATTAATGTGTGTTGGCAGCCCCACCACAAGCTTGCTTAACAGCTGGATTTTAAATAAACAGCTGTCCTCACTGTGATGGGAAAGAAATCTGACTGTTTTCATGTTTGTGTGATATTAAAATATGATCAGAAATTGCTTTTCTCCCTTTTAAGATGAAACAGCCAGGCATTACAGTGACAGTCTCTTTCAGCAGTTTGCAGAGTTTTGGAACAATCTCACAACCATAAGCTGAGCAGGCTAAAAAAGCCCTTGGCAAGGCACCCGCAGCTCCTCAGCGCATGCTGCAGGCAGAGGCACCCTGGCACACAACACCCCGTGCCTGCTGAAGGCAGAGCAGCCCCAGGAACAGCCACGGACAAGGACAGCCCACACATCATTACTGATGGCCCTCGGGGCTAAGGTAACACTTGCCCACAGAGGGATGTAAGCAAGAAATCTGTACCCAGCCATCCACTGTTTATAGAAGCTGAACTTTAATATTTAATGGCCTATGTAGACTATTGAATTCTGCATGTTTATAGGTCCTTTCAGGGTCTCCACTTCTGACACTTGTCTACTGTCATCATAAGTGCTAAAACCGGTGAGGACAAAACTCTACCATTTAAACTGTAGTAACCGTTGAAGGCCAGTGCAGACATTTAGTGTAGATATTATTATCGATCCTAATGACTAAATGATACACCTATTTTCTAAGCACTTCCGTACTGAAACTCTGCAAATAATTGTCAAACCATCTAATAACACATAAAACCGGGCAAATATTACACATTAAATCATGTCTATGTGTTTTAAAAGAATGAACACTTACTTCTAAATCGTTAAAGAATAGATGTGTGTCCGCCAAATTGAAAATCATCTCTTCCATTCGGAGTCCAAGGGACACAGAAGTGGGAGGATCCTTAAAGAGAAATTAAGCAAGTACACCATCAATACTGTGCCTAACATACATACCCAAATACAAACTGGAGGAACAGCTTTTTGTAAGATACTACTCGTATTAAATGCAACATCTGCTTTGTCAGTTTCAGTTCAGTACCTGTCTCACCCTGTGTTACGACTCTTACCAGTAACACTCAAAAATATGACTTTAACTCAACTGGCTCCAAGATTTTGCAGTGGGTCTTCAGTGGTCACCCTCATGCATCCCCAGCACAGGCTCTTTCCTCTCTGTGCAGAAAGGGCAAATCCATTTCACCTAAAACTTCTCCGGAGTCAACTGTTCACAAGTTTTGTGATCAACCAGGGGTATGACAATGCTATTGTTACTCAAAATAAACTCTCACTGGTCACAAATGACAGGATTCAGTCCTGGGACTACCTAGTGACTTTAAAGCAAAGAACTATTTTGATTTGCAAATGGCAATTATATTTAAAACCATTCCTTGATTGTCCACAAAACCATGCTTTAATTATGCTTCCAGTTTGGCCCACCCATGCAGAGTGAACAAAACTATTGTTTGTTATTAATACATAACACACTTTAACTTCTCTACAGAAATTACCATAACAACTTATTCCTTACTGAGCTAATAAATTCAAAAAGCATGTTCAGCATTGTGGTTACCAAATGCATTACAGATGTTTGTCTTGATTTTTTTTTTTGTATTTTATATATACTTTCAATCTGAAAAATCTAAAAGAGAGCCTAATTCATACATTTGATATAGAGCTTCTCATGTATAATGCCAAGTCTACCTAAGTGCACAGGAGCACGAGTTTGAAAGAACATTTTATATTATCTCATAACACCCTCTATTAATAACGTTAGTTTGTTAGAAATTATATTTCAAATAGAACTGAAGAAGTGACAACCCATATTTTACTTAAAATAAGCTAGTATTCTAAACTTGATGACAAGTCACAGTTACAAAGCAAGAGATGCAGTCCTTAGTTTCTTTTTCCACTCTCAATCAAATTAATAGGTGTTTCAACATGATCTCTGAACTTTCAAACATTTTTTCTGTAACTACTGGTTAAAAGGCAAAATGAGTCAGTAGTAAAGAGCTGGAGAAGCATGGTGATTTGGCAGCCTGTTTGCCTTCTGGAAATGACAAAACCCAAGAACTACTATCCAGAGGAAGAATTTTTGAAAATTAGAAGCAACGCTACATTGAGCAGACAAAACATCTATTCTTGAATTCACATACACTAAGAGTAAGTTTTTTAAAATAAAAAAAAAATAGCCCTTATAAATGGGAAAGAAAATTGCATCATACTATTTTGATGAACTTTGCCCTTAAAAATAAGTCTTCTATTTAAACTGGCACCACCAAAAAAAGAGAATATTTGGCTTCTTAATTCAAATGGAAAGACTTTAAAATATGAACAAAAGTATTCTGTCTCTCTGTTTTAATATTGCTCTATTTGTAGACCTGTGCCTTCCTTTCCTTTTGTAGGCATGTGAGGTGGAAAGCAGATGGTATTTTCTCTCTAGCTACGCCTGAGGCTTCTTCTCCCTTTGACATTTCTGCTTATCTTTGTGCCCAGTTAGCATCTCATCATCCTACACAGCATCGGGCTTTTTTCTTTCAACAGACAAGGATTTCTGTTGTGCCTGAGCACTAAGAGAAGTCACCTCACAGAAGCCTCTGCTCCAGTTATTAAAAGGAGTTATATGGGCTAAAGGTCTAAGATGCAAATGAAGACCACTTGTTATATCTTGATATCAATTGCTAATGCAGCAAAGTAGAAATGATTCCCTTCTGAGCTTCCATCCATAAATAGGAATATAATTTAGAAAAGCAGAATAAATGGGCAACAGAGCATGATATTGGCTATGAATCCATTTGACTAATTTTAAACAAATGGCTCCAAACATATATTTTACGTTTCAGTGTACATGACTTAGCATTTTTATTATTAAACATTTTAATCACATTTCTGAGTCTGTAAAAACAGATTTTTGTAAAGCTTTCTAACCATTTCACTCCAAGATATTTTTATGTGACAGAAATTAAACAGAATTGTTTTCCTTAAAGTAATACTCAAATAATGTCATTTATTAGGTTAATTTAATTAGGCAGGAAAAAAAAAAGGAATTCATTGGCACCTACTGAAAGTGTCAGATTAAATAACACAAAAGCTAAAAGAAGAAATAAAATGGACTGCTTTTCAAAGAAACCTTAGCTCCTAGATTAAACACAATCTTTGTATAGGAAGTTCCACTTAACACAAAAACTATGTTAAACTGTGGTCTCGATACCTACACCTTTGAGAGATGCAAAAACCTTATCTGCATTAGGGTTTTAAATATCTGTACAGTCACAAACTTGCAACTGGTCTAACAAAAAGCACAAGAACCTTGGTTTAAAGCATCATAGTAGATCAAACTCTGCCATCAGACGTTACAGTGGGGGCTGTAAGCTTTAAAAAAAGACAGGGCTAGAACGAGGTTTAAAAAAAAAATCCCATACCCAACCTTCTTTTGCAATTTTAAGCCACTAATTGCTAACTAATTATTGTTAGGTGTCACACAATGAGTAGGAAAGCTATCAATCTCTTATTGTTGCCTGGGATTTGCAGGTTCAGTCAGCATCTTTTCAGGTATGGTCAAAATCAGGTATGAATCTCTGAGGGAGGTACAGTTCAACTAAAGGAAAGAAATACCAATGTCAAACTGCTTAAGTAGGCCTTTTGTTTTGAATACTGGCATTGGAGCCAAAACACTGCCTGTATGTCATTTCTAAATTCTACCTACTTGATTTCTTTGTTTTGTGGAGAAACAAGAAGCTGAAAAACAGGAAAGTTCACTTTGGGTACAAGGCTTATTTTCCACTTAAGACTACAGGTCACAAATGAAGGGTTAAGTGAAACCAGGCTTTGTTTTCCTCTATCTCTAAAGTATATTAAACTACAATAAAATAGCTTATAATTTAAAGGAAAATTCATTTAAAACCTCTGCATATAACTGCTTTCACTGAGGATGGAAATATACGTAAAGACCACAGTATTCTAATGCCAATTCTGAGATGTATTTTCACCTGCTCCAAGATCCTAAAGGGCTCCAACTTTTTCCAAATTCCAAAACTTAATCAGCCCTAATGTCAATTAAAGTAACTGATAACTTTATATTTGATCAATATTCATACTAAAAAAATGTACATATTAAAAATAATCCAAAAGCAAATGGAAATGTTTGGTTTCTTTTTCTTCTCTTCTGGAAGGATAAATCATATTCTTAGAGTTTCATACATTTTCCTTGAATTCACTAAATTCAAGTCATCCTTAAATAAAAATGTAGTGCTTCATGGAGTCATTTTTGCCATGACTGGTCAAACTGAAAAATAAAGGTATTATTTTGTTACAGCAAAGCTGAAGGACAAAAGCAGGAGGCAAATAGAGCCCAACAGCAGCAAAAGGAGAGCAGGTGATAAAAACAGATGAAAAAGTAAGAAGATACAGAAAAGGGTGGGACAAGGAAGAAGTTAGGAGGAATGAGGTAGAGAATTAGGCAAAGAAAATCAATCCCTTCAGCAGCAAGGCCGCACATCATTCATAGTCATTCACCATGAAACTCACTCAGGCATTATGAAAAGAGCTGAATGCCAAGTTGCCAAATCCCCTATTATTTAATTAGGACATTTTTGTTTGTTTGAAGATCCAGCTTTTGTATTTTAATGATTATGTGATCAGCCTAGATTTATTTTTTAAAAGGGCATTTCTAGCCCTCACCACAGTGCAGAAATATAAGAACATGATGTTAGATTGCTCATAAACAAGAATACAGCTGAAAAGAACAACTTTTTTCAGAAAGAACATTCAATACATTGAAAAGAACCATTTCCCCTCAACTTCTTTTTTTTTTCCAGATTGACTTATGGTCCAGATTTCTGATTTTAAAGGCCAGTAATCACACACTCTTAAAAACATGCACCTTCTGCTACCACAAATAAACCCTAAAATTCTCATATGACAGATACATGTTTTAGCATGTTTGTTTCGAACATTTGACACTTCCTCTAATATCCTTAGAAATTGCTAACTGCTCTATGAAGCTGTCAATAACCCAAGAGAAGCTCTGATTTGAATGAAACCTTAAGAAAACAAAACAAGAATGGCACAGTTTCATTTCAGCATCTAAGAGCCAAGGACAGGCATGTTGCTACCCCTCACCAAAAAGATTTAGTATTTTTCCATAGCATAAGCCTTAATGCCCTCATTCTTCTCAATATCAACAGTTGGTTGTCATTTAGCTATGCAGGAATATTGTGCCAGATGCCAGGCAACCAGAGCCAGCCGGGAAAAAGCTGCATCTTTTGTAAACAGTGCCAACAGTGATGGAGCTGCAGCCAGGAGTCAGCCCCCTCCTTGCAGCATATGTATTCATATCTCTTTGCAACTGAATACCAGCCACTTTCCTCAACTTCAACCATCCAGCAATAAAGTGTTTACGCTCAGCCCCCAATTAATGAATCCACTACAGGGAACTAGTAACAAATGGAAAAAATATGCTCACATAAGTACTTCTATGTCAATGACTAATTAATTAGGCTTCTCCAGCACTACTCTGATGCCCAAAAGCCAGTGGTGAGATTCTGTTGTCACTGAGCTTTTTTGTGAGCACTGGGATTTGTTCTCCTCATTCTGAACTGAATTGTCATAGATTTTGGGATGCCACACAAAAGCTGGATTTAGTCTGAAAAATGGAAAATAACTTTTGGTAAATATTTAATACTCTTCCATAATGCTTTTGTCCATACATATCTATACAATAATTGTTGAAACATTTAAGTTCTAGTTTCTTTTTACTACCTAAATAACACTACCTAACAACACCTAGGAAACCTAGGCTGCTTAATTAACTTGCTTTTGTGACGCATAACAAAAAAATCCTAATCATATTCCTCAAACAGGTACACTGTTATTACACAAAACACTTCTGAAAACAAACCTTACCTGAACAAGAAGGAAAGTTTACAAAGCAGTACTGCTTTAGATTTTTATAGTGTAAAAAGCTTTTTTTTGAGAGAAACTCAGAACCTGACTCAGGCACAGACTGAACTGGAGGTAGCTTTGCCCTTCACTCAGCTCGGTGTAGGGTAAAACCTTTTAGTGATAAATAGAAGCTTTACAAGAAGACAGAGGCATTACATGAAGCCAGACAAAACTATGTAGTTGTTCTTTACATGTAGAAATTTTTAAGGTTAACAAAAAATCACATTCCAGTTATAACTCACATGAGGTGAACATAAAAGGCTATTATAACAGATTTTGGCACAAGCTGAGATGTTAGCCTTCAAATACAATCCTGAAAAAAAAGTAGTCTGATCTCATAAGGACATTCCATTCATAAACTGTTCCTATTCACCTAAAATCATGTTTCTCTTCTGAGAATTACCAAGGAAACCCACTGTCTGTAGACATATTCATCAGTTCAGTTATGATTTATAGACTGTGCATAATAGAAAGATTTGACTCATAAGCAGACTTTAAAAAACATCAGTCAATATGTAGATTAAAAAAATGTAAGGTAAAAAATTTTAGACTAATCTGGCCACGTCCAAAAGTATTCTTCCTCCTGCTGTCTCAATACAGAGCCCAGCCAACTGGTCATAGCAATCATTCCTGGAAGCTCTTCACTCTCTGAGGGGATGTAGACCTTTGCAGATTTTGATGATATCAAGAGGTTTCAGACAATCCTGTATCTACAAACCAAACCTCAAGTGGTCACAGGATTACTCCCAACACTGTTTAAATATGTACTGAAAACAAGAGCTGAGTAACTGCAAAGAATGGACATGTGAAACAGCTTGATATTTTTTGTTTTGTAACACCAGTACCAGTTTGCCTCTAAAAATCAGCTTATGTTCTGGTATGCCTTGTGTATCAACCATAAACCAGAAAATGTTACTGAACATTCCCGTCAGTTTCTTGACACTTACCCTTCCATATCTGTTAGCGTAGGACCCTGTAAGCAAGGAATGGAAAATGATGATTGTCTCATCCAAATCCCAAATGAATACTCTCTGTAAAAAGAGAATCAAACCAATGTGTTCCTCTGTGAAGCTAACACTTGAAATGCAAAGTTAAAATTTGAATCGGTAAGAACACGAATGGGAAAAGTGTATTGAAATGGTTGCATATTAAAACCATAGTTTCCTTGCCATTTATTTTCAAAACTAACAACTTTTTTTCCAGGGTAGGTAATACAATCTGTTAGCTTTTTACTACAATTGCTATTATATCAAATCCTTCTATTGGAATAGAATTATAGTATTGTCAAATATACACAGAAAATGAGATTGTACAATGTAATTTTTGAAGCTTGATGTGAGATAGAAACTGAAATAAAGAGAAGCATCTGAAAATTAAATCTTTGGGGTTAGAGTTCTGTATTTCTGCAAGCCTTACAAAACAAAATTCATATAACTGCTCTTGAAAATTACCTTTAAAACCAAAACAAAATAGAGTGCAGCTAAGCACTTAAATCCCCTTAATTTATGTTAATTTTAATGCATTTTAGGCACCTGAAGAACAAAAACTATAAACTTGGATGATGTATGTATAAAACTTACAGCATCAGTAAATAATTCTTTTGCTTAGGGACAATGGAAAGTATGTGTTTTAAATCTGTCCTCCGACCACACACAAAATGATACCTTAATGAAAAATAAAGTGTTCAAATACAAGTATTTTAAATCCTGGTGAGATTATATTTCCCATGATGACAAATGGGGTAAGCTTTTGGAAAGGAAAAGTAATGCAGTGTGGACACCCATAGCTGTGGTGTGTCATTGGAGATGTGTTCTCAGCATAAACCATGGGCCACTGGGAGGAATGTGAACACAGCATGAGAGAACAAACCCCACTATTGTGCTAGAAGTGTCTCCTGTCCAAATGCAAACCTTTCTTTGACTTGGGAAAAGCTTGCTCCTTTTTTTTTTCCCCTTGTTTTTTCTTTTTGTTTGTTTGTTTTGGTTTGTTTGTTTGCTTTGTTTAATCAAAATGAGAAAGAAACACCCAGTATTCACCCAGTATTTTTCCGAGAAAATAGGAGCTCTTCCTGAAGAAGGTTCTTTAGAAGAAAAATCCTATTTTCTATGAAAATACTGTTAAGAAAAAAAGAGCTTCAATGCCACTTTATTTTTGATGCATAAATAACACTTCTCTGTGCAAATTAATGATAAAAATAAAGTCTGTAACGGGACAAAGACATTTCACATAAAGTACCTCCAGATCAGAGTCAGGTGGTGGTGAAGGATTATTGTTTCTTCTGCCACGTCCACGCGATTTCCCATCTGAACTACGGCGCAGTCTATCTGAATCTGAATCTTTGATGGGGGTGGATGGACTGTGGATTGTACTGTACTCTGTTGTAGTAAAGAAAGGACACTTTTTACCTTTCGGTTCAATATTCAAAATGTTCAACTTACTTGCTTACACCAAACCCAGTCCTAACAAGTAATTAAATATAAAACGGTAAGTGGTAATATTGATTCGTAAATAATTCAATCTAGCTCAAGTTATGTAAAAACAGACTGATAAACTATTTCAGTAAACACATATTAAAGACTTAGTAGAAAAAAAAAATCTTCATTCCTTCAATTATTCCAAGATTAAACAAACAATTTTAAGGGATATCAGCTTTTCATAAAACAACATTAATTTAACTCTAGCTTTTCAAACTTAAATACTTAAAATGCTTTAAAATAACTGTTAGGGTGATGGGTAAGAAAAATTCAACCAGGTGTGAAAAAAACTCAAACATATAGAAATTGCAAAATTTTCCAAATTGCCTGGTTGCAGACACTTTTAGATTGCTACATTTGAGCCAGAAGAATAGAATGATTCCTAAATACAGCATAAACCAGAGTATTTATTTTCCTATGATAATTTAAATTAATAAGTGTTAAATATGCATCAACTATAAAGATGAAATTTCCAATATTTTTCGCAGGCCTACTCAACACCAAACATTTCCAGTGAGTATCTTCAAGACTCATTCTTCATTATTCAAGGATAAAAATCTTTACAAACATTATTGTATGCTAACTATTATGCTTCAACAATATTAATTTATAAGAATATTTACTGTTATTGAACAGGTGAAAAAAGAATGATGATTCATGTAGCTAAGAACAAGAGAGTTTTTCTGCTAGCGTGAAGATATTTTGCTACTCTTCACATCCATAGACTCTATCACAGTGAATGCTTGTACATTAACAAAGCAGACACCCAGCATCAATTACCTTTCCATTAATTTAATTAGCAGTACCATCGTCCTCAGCAATGCAACAACACATTTTAAAATCTCTTTTGAGATCTTCCTTTCGTGGTCTGAAGGTCACAAATACTTTTATTTTGGTGGTCACCATGATTTCTTTTCTTTTTCCTAAAAACACTACTTTCGTGAAGGCAGCTGCAATTTTTATGTTTCTCAGTTTTACTGCTCAGTTACTATTAACTACTCTTTAGAGTTCACTAGATAGAAAATTTTTCATTTTAATCTGCCTAGGCTGTGGCATTCCAGTTTGAACAGACAGGTATACTTCTCACACAAGGGATTCTCTCTCCGAGGAAAACATCCTGTTGAGGTCAAAGGTTAGATTAAGGAGGAGACTCTGGACATCTGTGTAACACCCTGTATGCACAATTACTCAAAATAATAACAGTTGCTTGTGCTGAATGAAAGGAAAAGGTCTTGAAATTCTCATGCTCAGCCTTCAAATCTACACTTATTGAGAATTAGCATATCTTATATATTTCACATTATGTATTTACCTAAGTATCTCAGGCTACATCAAACAAAGCAGAACAAGTTAAAATGTAACTCAAGATTAAACACAGAATCTTCTTAAGACATCTGACCTTTACTAAAAAAGAGTGATTCTGTATGTGTCAAACAACAAAAATTATCCAGCCATATCTATCTACACATCCCAATTATATTTTTTCTTATGACAATGCACACTTCAGAATATTTATTTAAACTATTTAAACTTTGAATGCTGACTGCTCTTTCACCTACCGCACTTAACCATAAATAAGAAATAGTAAAATTTTCCCAATTAATTTTTCTGCTATGCACTATTTTTATTATTAAAATTTTTAATAAAAAGAAAAGAGAAAGAAAACAATGCACAAAAGCCTTAAAATAACCCTGTAAAATAAACAGACCAGAATTTCTTCAACAGGTATACTGACCAACAATATTCTAAACATGTACTCTAAAATTTAGATGTAATGAAAAATTGCATTTCCTATTGACTAATTTAAATTAGGGCTGCCTTTGGTCTCTGACACTGTTCTGAGGAGTGAGGCTTTAGTTCCCAGTTTTAAAAATTTTTCTCACAGTCAGGCTATGCCTAAAAGTTTCAAGTATTAAACTTGCAGGAGTAATACTAAAAAAAATAGGGAGCAGATAAGATGGAAAGAGTATAAACAAAACTTGATGACAAATAAACAAACAAGCCAACCTAAACGAGCGAGCACACGGAGCAGAGCATGGTGGGGGCAGGGAAGAAAGTCTGTTTCTAAGAGCCATGCAGCTTTCCATCTTTGCAAGCACCTTTCACTTATGAATACTGCATCCAAAATTTCAAACACAGGGCTGCAAGTTTGGGTGGATGCTCATTTCCATTTCCCCTTCACAGGTAATCTGTCTGGATACACCAGACCCTCACCTGACAGAAAGACTCCCAACCCTGCCTCAGGACCCCTTCTTGGGACCACTGTACCTCCATCACTCCCATAAAAGATTTGTCTGTCCTGCTCTTATGGATCTCTCCAGGAAATCTACTCTGCTGCTTGGACAGCTGTGTCATTAGAACATACAACTTTCCCCTCATTTTATCTACATGCATTTGAAGACTGTTCACAGATCCCCTTTGTTGTTAGGTTAACCCTTCCCTGTCAATCTTCTTTGCTAGGCTCTGATTATCATTTTCTACAGTCTCACCAAACTGGAAGAATAATGAAAAGCAAAGTCAAGCAAGGCTTGACTTCCTGAATGTTCTGCAGGCTACCCTCCCATGGACATCACTTCGCAGGAAAAAATTGGCATTTTCTACAACACTTTCCATAAATGTTAGATTCAATATTCCTAGATCATCTTCTGAGGAAGAAGTGACATTGAACTGGTTGCTTCTCAAAGACCTGGCCAAACCTTGCACATGCACTGAATAAGCAACATTGCCAATACCTGCAACTTCCGAGTCTACTCAGCAGATCAGAGTGTCACAGAGAGTGTGACAGATGGCAGTAACCCACGGGGGGGAAACCTGACATTGTGCGCAAGAAACTTATTCCGTGTATGTAAAGGGAAACCTCCATGTGCATGGACAGCTCACTGTCCAATGGTCACTCTTGGGGCCTCATAAGGAAACCCAGTTAAAGAATACAATGTCCAGCTGAACCCTGAGCCCGAGCCCTGACAAATTCTGGAGAGAGAAAAACAACAGTGGCTGAGGGTATTCTGTGTGCCACTAATATTTGGAGTACTGAGAGCGGTCAGCAGGGAAAGGTAGAGCCTGGAAGAAGCTGCCAACATTCCCCATCCCACATTTGTGCAGTTCATCATTCTTGCCTAAATGTATACCTCACACCTGCTCCTATTCAGATCACATCTCCATTTTTTGAGTTCTCATCCCCTCTCTAAAGACCTCGCAGCCCCTCTCAGCATGGTGTCATCTACATATTTAATAGGCAAACACATTCTGTTCCGTCACCTAAATGATTAATGAAAATGTGGTCTGGTGCTAGGCCCAAGGCAGACACTGAGGAATGCTGCTGTAGCAATCCTTCTATTTTAACAGCGAGCTCTCGCTGACTTCTCTCTGGACATGATTTCCTAAACAGCTTTTTATCCTCCTGCTGTGACTTCTGCCAAACTGCTTTAGCCTAGTTTGCTTTTAAGACTGTTAAGTGAAAAGATTTAACTGCCAGGACACCAAAAGACTTGCTGAAGTCAACTTACATGGCCACAAACCATGTTACCATTATGCCCACTACTCTAAAATCACTGGTAAGAGAAGGTTAATTTGTTCAGCTTCAGCTGACTTCATGGTACCAGTCATCCTTTAACATTAGCCAAGCGAGACAATTATGTTTCTAAAGCACTGAATTCAATTTTATCCTGTTCTTGAGCATCACAAACAGAACTGCAGGGGAAAACCCTGCACTCCACATAATCATGAGCAGAGAAGGGGTGAGGATCAGATCCATTGACTGTCCAACACTAAAGCAAGGTCACCAAAGGGAGCTGGCAGCAGCCTGGTTAAATGCAAGGAGTTCAGATAAAAGCTATGAGATTTGTGACACATTTTGCCGAAACAACCCCATGCCAGGCTCCCAAAATATTACATGGGCTCAAGAGGAGCCTGAAGACATCCCTGGAAGTGAAGCATTCAGGGGTGCTACAGCTGCACCACATTAGCAAGTTGGATCTGTGGGAGCAGGCAAGTGGTGGCAACTACATCAGGCTCTGCTACCTGTTTCTGAGAGGTTATTTCACTGCAAGTGCATCCTGGTCTAGTCTCCTGGGCATCCTCAGTAGGGGCTGGAGGAATTAGGAACTGTCCTGGAGGACACCTTCCAGGTTAGCTTTGACTGGAAGGGCTCCACTTGGGCGCCCTAGGACTGCTTTGCTGAACCAAAGCTTCACATCAAAACAGACCCTACTCAAAATTAAACTGCTAATCCAGGCACACTCTAAACACAAAAACAATAGCAGGTCTGGAAATCCCCCGAGACAAAAATATCTGGAATCTGGAAAAGTGCTCAGGGCAAGTCTTACACAAGCCTAGCCTGTCCTTGCTGCTCAGGAGGTGCTTGCTGATGGCCCCTGGGGCAGGCAGGGTATGGCTCAGTGGATCCATCAGTCTGGACCACTACAGCCATTTCTCTGTGTTGCACATACCTTCAAAAAATTGTATTAATAATGTAGCAACAGTTATTGTTCTGCATCCATGGACATACATATCATTTTAGATCTCCCTGCTGCAGCAACTCTCTGTACTTTGCCCCAGGCAGACACTAAATGTTACAGCTTATTTCTTCTTCACACACTCAGAATTCCCTCTTCTGAATCTTGGATAAATGTAAAAGACCCACTCTTGACTTCTACAGTTAGTCAGAAAAAAACACTTTAAACCCACAATCTAGAAATGTCCTATTTTCCAGGTGTGACCAGTACTGCCCTGCTTCTGACCTGGTAGCAACCCCGGTATGATACAGTGACATCAAGCCTGACAAAACCGTAACTGTGAGGAATGAAATATGTTTACATTCTGGCTTAACTAAAATACATGAAACATACTGTATCAGACTTTCCTCTATGCTTCAAGGCACTGTAGAACTGCAACTTGACATAAGAGTTCATAAGCTTGTACTTCCCTTTATACATCGCTCTGGGCAGTGTTGATGGTTTTGTCACACAGGACAATTTTCCATCATCACAAAAATAAAAATACCTCGAGTACTTACGAACAGACAATACAGCTGCAGAGATAGCATTTGCAACACCATATTCCGTAATCAATTTCTGTTTGTTGTGGAAATCCCCCCCAAGTAATTGCTACATTTTCTTACTGTTGATTTCGATGTACAGCAGTAGTACCCAGTGACAAATCTGGGGAAAACTGGCTGTGCCAGAAAGCCCAAAATCAAGTCCGTCTCTAGGTAAATCCAGCTGGTGAGTGTGGGGGTAGAGCTTTTGCTGTTCACAAAGGCATTGCAAATTTTGTCAGACTTTTTCCCTACTACACTGAAAGGTTATGCAAAAAAGAGTAAACATACATGATCAAAGTAATCATATCTCATGTCACAATGTAAATTACATGGATGAGGTGGGTCTAGGGTAGTTAGTACAGTCAAATGTCTCTGCAAGTAGGTATGTACAAAAATTTTCCATTTAGATTGTACCCAGATTAATGGCTTCCCCTTAAATCTTATACTTAATTTTGCCAGTGTTATTTCAACTCCTGTGCACCCGAATAAAAATATACGATTCAAGTAATTTGAATGTCAGTCTCACACTATGATTTTCTTACTTTTGAATAATTAAAGTTTCCTTTTGCATAAATAAAACTAAACACAAATTCCATGAGCACTTACACAAACTTCTACTTGCATAGAACTGGACCAGGGTTAAACAATGCAGCAAAATCACATTTATTTGTGGATTTTCTTTTTTTACTTGCCTATAACAAAAAATAGTACTGTATTAGTAGTAAGTAAAAGCACTAAGTAAGTACTGAAAGAAATACAATAATGCCTTCTGGCAGGATCACAGAAGTATATCTCTAGTGCTGTTTTGACAGAATGTCAAAATCTTCACTTGAAAAACAAATTTAATGTTTGTATACTGAGAATTAAGAGCATGCTATTATAAACTTGACAGAAGCTCTCAACAGTCTGTTAAAAATAGTGGCAAAAATGACTATTTCAAAGCTTGGTTGAGGTTTTGATTTAGGATTGCATATTTAAAATAATGACAAAATATCATATATAACAGTATTTATAAACTACGGATGACCACAACTTAAAGTGGTCCAGATTTTTTTTCTCCAGCTTTCTTTGTTGAAGAAAAAAGGTGAAGCAATCCTATAATGGGCCAGTAGTACCTGTATCTGTTGTAGTTATTTCTTCCTTGCTCATTAATTCCATTTTCAAACAATTTGAAATCATTGTTACTTTTAATCCCACCAAAAAAAAAGATAAACAACTATTTTCAGAAAAGCAAAACAAGTACTGTACTTTGCCATTCATTATTGTATCCAACCAATTTAATTTCAGTTTTTACAGAATTTTCCGTGACTTTCCTTCCCTATATAAATAGATCCTCTAGATCTACCCTTCATTTATATTTAGGAAAAAGAACAAACATTAGAATACCAGAAATGTACTGCGAATATAGCTGCATTTCTTTCCACACAGGTATTAGTGAAAAGTTGCCTAGATGAACTATTTGCTCTGTTTCACTTTTCTGTCTCTAATTTATTGTTATGAAACACGATAAGAAGAACCTGTAAAAGTTGCTTTCCCTTTTGCAATGCTAAATGTGATATAGTACTCAAGGAAAAAGAAGTTTAGTCTTAAGAGCAAAATAGTGACCCATGTCTGAGACCAAGTTTTGTTGGCTGGCACAGCCCTTGTGAGGTTTTTAATCTGCATTGTGAAATATGTGAGTAATATGAAAAAGCCCCCAAACCTTCCAGTAATACATTAAACATACTTATTACAGAAACCAAGGAAAATGCAAGAGATTGAATCTCAAGAACAATGCAAGTCTCTCTTGTGAGAAACACTGTTTAATACATTATAAATACGTCATCATATGAAATAGAAGGATAAACTCAGCATTCCTGTTTGAATTTAAAAAAAAAATCACACAAATCAAGGATTTTTTATTACCAGCTGTGATGATGGAGTTGAAATATTGCAAGAAAAGTTATTACAGCTTTAGAAAAGGTAGTCTTTTTCTATATTAACTTCTAGAAATACATGCTATGAATGTCACTTTAAGTATTTTTGAGCATCAGGGTAGGCATAGGATGGGGGCATAACTTCATCTGTCCAGGATAAGTTTCAACACCGGCAAACAGCTGGAAACTAAGTAAGAAAGCATAAAAAGGACAGACATACACACAGCACTAACTCATTCACTGTCTCCAGTGATCTTGTGCACGAAGAATTTCTTCTTGTCTGTGTAAACCTAATATTTGAGCTTGTCAAAGTTATGCTTGAACTGGCATGAACTTTTTGCATCCACAACATCCTTCATGAAACACAAAGAAATACTGCTTTTTTTCACTCTGAACCTATTTCAATGAATTTGGATACTGGAAGGGAGAATGAATATTTGCTTATTTATCTAGTTCTATTCTCTTTTATAATTTATTTGTTTTTACTTCTCTTAGATACTACAGCTTAGACAAAAAAGCAGCAACTTTCTGATTATGTCACTGAGAAAAATACAGGCTTTTGTGCAGAAGAAAATAACATTAATTTGTGTATCTGATTTATGGATACAAAGTCTATAAACCTCTGTGCAATGAATGGTTTTGTCCTGATTGTGGTACAAGAAAGTTTCAAATCTTGTAAGCACAGAGAAAAAAGAAACACTGAGCATGGAAAATCTCAGGTTCTTCTGCAAGAATCCCCACATGTTCTGGATTGCATGGCAAGAAACTTTCAAATTTAACTAGTAACTGAGGGAAACCATAAAAGAATTATTTTATATTTGGACAAGGAATTAAACATATTTCAAGTGAAATTATCTGAGATTTCTGAGTCTGCAAAACTCTATTTAAAATGTCACAAGAGCACATAATTACTTTCTCCCTTTCACATTTTTCTTACCAGACTCTTCTGTTTCACTTACTGGCCCAAATTCATAGGAACCACCTATGTCTGTCAAATTATTCTGGTGCCTCTGTAAAGTCTGAAAGCTGCTCTGTGCTTGTCCTGGCATAGCTCATAACCACACAGATTACATGTTGTTTTTTTTGTTGTTTTTTTTTTTTTTAATATAGAAGATATCTAAGGATAGACAGCTGCAATTCAGCAGCTGGAGCCCATTCTCCTGAATGTGATGGCTCTGCACTGCTCCCCACCATCCCTCACACGATGTGGTAGTTGTGGTAAACAATCAGCAGCCTAACTTGAGCAGATGTGGCAAAACAGCCTACAGAAATGTTACTAATTGTAATAGAAATTTGTTTAATTTGCTCTTTTGTTCTGTGTTTTTGACCCAACCATGAATTTCCATCTGTTGAATACGCCTTTCACTCGTACCCACTCCACCAGCACTCCCTTCCAACATGCCAATCCCTCTTTTCTTTGACTCCAGCCTTACTTTGTCTTCCAAGCAGACTGTGTATGAGCTCAACTGAGGGTTTGCAATAAACCTCAGCAAGAAAAAAGTAAAACCATTTACACTGTCCAAGGAGAAACGGCAAGCACAGCACTGGAATCACTGACAGGTCTTTGCTTCCCTTCTACCAGCGCTGGTTTTTGAGGCAGCAAAAGATTCTCACCTAATTTCTCCTTAGTTAGCCAGCACTGGAATGTCAGCCACTTTAAACGGCTCTCATACCACTGGAGAGGCTTTGGCATCTCAGGATTAAGGCTGTCGTTAAACTCTAGAAGTGTTCATCTCTCTCCACTCAATACAGAAGGAGGCTAAGTGGGCTTGATCCTAACTTAGCTGCATAAAGACAACAACTGCATGAAGAAAAATGGAGAAATCTGGGCCTAGCCCTATACCTTCTGCTGACTGCAACCACATTGATGGAGATGGCTTTCATTAGCTCCTTCTAACAGAAAGGCCCACGGCAGGTATTTTCCTAAATGTGCCCCTGCCTCTGGTAGAGGCAGCCAGCCCATCATAACCCCATAGCTACATTGAGAGTTGTTATTTGCAAACTGTTAGAAGGAACATTTTCAGAACTGTTAAATCAGTAACATTAATGCCTTGGGAAAAGAAACGGCAGTCCCAGGAATGCCAGCGGAGCTGTGCACATGTGCCAGCAAGGGCTGAGCAAGCCGCGGTAGGGCATCCATGGATGCACGGCTTTCAATACATGAAATAACAAATTAGAAGAAGGATTAGGTGCAGAACTCATCTACGAGAAATCCCACCAAATATTTTCAAATTTTTAGACAAAACTTTCGAAACAAGAGTAGGGAAGATGTGAGGGAGAAAAGAATGGTTTCTCTAAAAGGAACCGAGAAAAGCTCTGTTCAGGCTTATACAGCAGAGAAAACTATTTTAATAGAAGGACAGCCTTTAAGCCACTAAGTTTGACCTTGGGAAAAATATACCCGCTCTCTTCATATGCACATTTACTACAGCTTTTAGGAAGTAAATTCTATAGTAAAGATCAATGACTTTAGAAAAATACATGCCGAGATTTTGCAAAAGATCAAGACCCAGATGATAAAATGATTCAATTTTAGTATCCTGATAACAGCTAAAACTTGATCACATTAGGATTTTGGGCTAAGAGAAGCTTAACTGCTTCCAACTTCAAAAGAAAAGCAAACAAAATCACAAGAAAACAAAAGCAAAAATTTTTTTAAAAGTGAAAAGCAGGATAATTATGCAGACATCAATATGCATCCATATCAAAATGCCACAGACCCCAATAAGCACTCATGTATTTAGAAAGATTCTTTTCTCAAATACAGTGCACACACATGACCTCGTGTATGTAAATGCACACACCAGCTGTATTTTCTTCCCTACTTACTTGCAGCAAATGTCTCAAAAGAGACAACACTGCATAACATTTTCTGCAGGTGCACACTCATGCAGAAAAGCAACAGAGGCCTAGCAAATTCCATTAAAATTTAGCATTGCACATGGAAGATCAGTCCCATCAAGTGCTTCAAGAGATCTAAAACCAACCTCATTCCAAAGAAGTCCAAAACAAAACCACCTGATACCACTGCCAACTCATAACTGCTTCTTCCTGAATTACTGAGAAACAGATCTGCAACCTTGGACTTTCTCTCTGACAGACTTCAAACTTCTGCCATTGACTAATGACTGACATGCTTGAACTGTTAAAAATTGGATTTTTACTTTTTTTAATAATGAGAAAAGTATTTTTCATCCCTCATTTCCAAAAACAGCTGGAGCAGTTTGGCATAAATGTTCAAAAAATATCTCAACTAGTAAAGGACTGCCAAATTCCACCAAGAAAGGTAAAATGACTGGGAAAAAGAATAAGCCAGTGAAAATCCTTTCTTAAAATGGAAACACTTGTGCAACTTCAACTTCCCATTGCAAGCATTATTATGTCCTCTGAAAGTAAGAAACAAAAGCTCTCTTTCAAGTGGACAGTTGGGCTGTGGTTTGAAGGCCTCTTGATTTCAGTCTTATTTAAGAAAAATCAAAGGGGTTTATCTTAATGAAGACAGAGCTTAAAAGCACCAGGTTCTTGTTTAGTATAAAGACTTATCCATACCATGCAATTTTTAACACAAACACTTTACAAATAAATACCAACAACTTGTATTCCAGATAAGCTTTAAAAATTCTACTGATACTTTTTTTCATGTAGTCTATTTTCTGTTAAAATCTGTCCAAGATATGCCACAGGCTCAGGATTAAGAAATAATAATAATAAAAAAAAAAATCAACAACTACCAAAAAAAGATCCAATTCAATCCCCTTTCAACTTACAAAAACGTGCCTCAAAGGGACCATAAAATCCATGTAATTACCTGCTGCAGGATCTGTAACTGCTTGACTGGTGATGCCAGATGGTGGTTCTTGAAGCTGGTATGTTGCATTTGTGGAGGGTGTCGTGGGGCTGGTGTTGCTGTTTGTCATGTAATGTGAAGGATATGGTGAGCTATTATAATACTGTGCATACTGGCCCTGGCCAAAACTGGGATAAGAGGGATATTCCTGCAAGACAAAAAAGCAACTGAATAGTCCATCAAAGTTTTGCTACTTTTTAGTATGAATTCCAAAATATAACTACAAACACATGTCTGACTTCGAGCACGTATGCTTCCTGGACTGGATGCTGTAGGACCTAAAACTGTGAGGCAGTAAAACGAAATCTAAATTACACATAATTTAGTATGTCTTCTCGTACAAGTATTTTATTAGACACACTGCTGAAGACGTGTGAATAAGAACATCAACCTCAGACAATTCTAGTACTGGAAGATGACAGACTGAAGAAAAACATTTATAAACTTTAACTTGAAGGGATTATAATTTCTTTCAATAAGCTATTTAAGGGCTACATTTTTTCAGTGGATGAGAATTCTAAGTTTGCCAAAGTTTGCCGAACTCGTATTTACAAACTTACCTGCTGTGAACTATTAAATCCAGTAGAATTTGTAAGTGAATTATTTCCTGCATATATTCCTGATGATGTTGTAAAACTGCTGCCTGAAATGAAATGAAAAATCACGTGAATTACTAAAACAAAGTATCAGAAAATAACTTCAGTCACATGATTATATCATAACATTATGGCATATTTGTAATATTTCCCATATGTTGACCAATTCAGCCCTATAACATGTTAATATACAGAAACTGATAATTCATAGTTCTTATACTCTGCTTCATTATTGCAATAAAAATTTGCCCTTGATATTTAGATAGGAATTTTGGACCCACCTAAGCTCCAACTGAAAATTAGGCTATTGAATCCCTCTGAATAATATCCAGAACTGTGGAAGTAATGAGGGTTTCTTTACTTTTTTTTTTTTTGCTGAACAACAAGGGCAAGCCTTGTCCCAAGAGACATCCTTGTCCCATCTCCCCTCATGAAAGCCCAGTGGCTCTGTTTCCCCTCCCACCTTTGAGAGGGGTGTCCTCTCCTCTCCCTGAGCCTCAGCCCCTCACAGGCACAGCAAAAGCCATAACTCCCTGCTCCAAACAGCTCAGTCTGACTGCAAAGCCATTAGGGCTCCCTAATCGATCATAGACAGCCTTGGGCTGCAAACTTTTGCTCTTTTGATAGAGTGTACCGGGCATGACACAGGAGAAAAAAAGCACCTCTCTGAGAAGGGAGACCCAAGATTGAATTTAGCCCAGAGACTGAATTACTGCCTTCCCCTCGCTCCTCCAGCTTTCACGAGCCACCAAAAATAGACAGATGGGGCTCTTGTTTAATACCCAACCTGAGAAGCTGTTCCACTAAAAGGGCAGCAGCCCCCTTTCAGCTGTCTTGCCCTTGCTGGTTATAACCCAGGAGTGACACAGCCACCAGCTGAGACATATGGATGCACAGGGTGAAGCTACATAAGCCACCACAAAGTCTGTAATGAGGCAACCTATTGAACTCATCCAGCAGGAGAGCACCCGTCAGCGCAGGTTATTAAAGAGAGCAGGTTGTTTACAGCCTCCCTCACCACCAAAATCTGCCTCAGTGCAAAGATATACAGAGACCTTGGGAGCAAAACTTGCAGGTGAGCAAAGGAAACAAGGAGAGATGAAAATCAACAGGGAGCCAGGCACACAGATGCACCAATCCTCTGATGTACCCAACACAACTCAACAACCAAACCCAAAAAGAGGTAACTCATTGGGAAAAGCAACATTTCTTGCAAGTCCAAAGAGGACAGAATGTGGGCAGGGGTTCATACTTATTGCAACCCCTGCAGGACATTTGTGAGCTATTTACTTTTCTTAAACAAAAAAACACCAAACCAGTAGGTATTGTAGCTATGAGAAGTCAGAAGGAAAAATATTTGAATACTTTGACTGCAAAAGTTACTAAAAGCAGATACAAGTTAAGCCTCAAAGAAGGAGAAGTGAAATCCAACAGCAGTGGGAGAAAAGGACGAAGCTTAAACTTAACATATGAAATGACTGTAAACATTTCTCTTGTATCTTCTACTAGTGCAAAATCTCTAGTTGTTGATAGATGCTACTAATCCCATGAACTAAAATCAGATTACTTCAGCAGAAGAGTTGACATCCAAGTTTAGCAGATAGTACAGATAAACAGTACTAATGAGAAAAACATGTTGTTTTAAATTTAATTTAAAATTGGAAAACAGATGTTATTTTTTTTTATTGTAACAAACACGAAAGCCAAAATACAGCTGAAAAATATTTTAAATTGCAAAACTTTGCAATGATATTTTATTTCTAATAGAGCTCTGGCTGGAAGAATATAAGTCACTGTCTCTTCTTATTTCTGCAGGGTTTCTTGAGTGATGCAGTAATACAGTCAAACCCAGGTTTTAGAGGTGCACAGTTTGAGTCACTCTAAAAATATATAAAGGGCCTCTCATAAGTAGAAAAAAACTGACTTTTTTTGAGGAATATATTATCTTTCCTCAGAAAGTTTGGAAAATAATTTGCAAGAGCAAATGAGAAAAGTAATTACATGCCAGCCAGCATCTCTCCCTCTCAGACAAAGACACACACACACAGTAACACACAGATCTCTCCCTTTCATCTCATGGTCAGCACTGGCTCCTATGGAGGAGGGGTAGGGGTCTCCTAGACCGTAACAAACATGAAGCAGGTTTCTCAGAAACAGCTCCGAGGGCCACCCAGAACTACAGGCCTGAAGTTGTTTTTAAAATATTCACGATTTTGCAAATTGCTTTTTAAGTATTCAGCCATAACATGGCATAGAGCCGCTATCCTGCCTTAGCTGAACAAACACAAAAATAAGAATCGCTACAAAACGCACAAGATTTACTGCCCTAAGCTGGCCGGCTACATAGCTTTAAAATGTGATAAAAGCTGTAAATTGCAGGTCAAAGGTCTATTTTGCAAAGAGCTCTGACCCACATTAAAGCTGGGAATCCCAGTCAGCATCGGAAGGCGGCCGGACCCTGCTGGGACTAGGGCGCGCTCCAGGCGCGGGGCTCGCCCTGTGCCGCCGCAGGCATGGGATAAGGTCCTCCCCTGTGTATTGGCCACAGAAGCCCATTTGCTTTCCTAGCTCAGTCTCCTTGCCATGGGCTATGTCTATCATCGGGGTACAATGTATGTGGCAGAAGTTTAGCGCAGCTCTCTTGGGAAAGCCTGAGACGGCCAGATGGGCTATTTGAATTCAAGGTTTCTTCCGTTTGCTTACAGTGTTTAAAAATCCTTGGCAAACTCCCCCTTGTTGTCCTAGTAACTGCTTAGCCATCCAGCACAATATTTTTATACTGTACAATAATAACCAAATACCTTAACATTTACTTTTTTACGGTTGAATTCCCAAGCCAATTGGATGGTTATTCTCAATCATCACAGTCTTGGTAACTAAAACAATGCTGGTGCTCATCACAGGTCTAGCACCCTTCCAGTGGTGGGGTACTTGGGTACAATGTTAAAGCCATGCTTTTATCACAATCAAAGGAGACTCAAATAAGACATTTGCAAATGGAGTTCTTCCCTTGCCGTTTCCTCCAGCCCTTCTCCACTCCATTTATCCTCACTGAGCAATCCTTATGACTCTGCCAATATAGGAACAACGGCCCATTCCCACAGCCATTAGTCATGTGAGTGGTCTTTCAACATCTATGAAGCAACTTATATGAAAAACAGCTTAAGGAACACACTCGTTAAATAGAGTAAAGGTGGGGGGGGAGTGGGGAGAGGGGTGGCAGAACCGCCTGAGTCCTCTTCTCATCCTCTCCCCTATGCACCCTCCCCTGTAGAGATTATAAATTTGTTAAAAAACCAATTACCAGAATAAATTTAGCCAGGAGTCACAGGCAGCAATTGTCCTTGTAATTTTCATAAATTGGCAGCCTCTGCCTCCACTATTGTTCAGTGACTAATGAGGCTGTAATTTTAGGAGGGTCAGGAAAAGCACTGGGTTTAATTGGCTGCACACGCACCGCGAGAGAGCGTCTCTACATTGCAGGGAGACATCCATCCCAGGGAGAGGAACCAGAATTAATTCCAAAGTTTCCGAGCGCGAGGTAACCCCAGTCAGGGAACACGAGCAGGACAACTGCAAGGCCGCTAGGAAATCCCCTTTACCGCAGGCAAGAACGCCAGCAGGGCCCCGAGCGCGCTGCCATGTAACGCTCGGTTGTGAAGGAGGTTGTGGGATCCATTATCTCCATTTAGCAGCTCAGCAGCTGCACACAGGAGATGAAGAACAGCTATTGCAGGCTATGACAAGGCTAAGGCTGCAGCCTGCCCATATACTGCTAGAGGGGAAAGGGAGAATAAACTCATTTTCCTCTCTGGAGGTTTCTGCACAAACAACAGAACAGCAGCAGCACTAACCCCGTCTTCTGTCATGAGAATTAATTTTGTCCTTAAATAATAGTTGAAATTATGAATAGGTTCTACTTCCAAAATTAAATGACGAAAGGGAAACAAATGTTTGTGTTTGATTAAGAAATAATAATTGATTGAACATTTTTTTAATGTTCAATCAAAAGAAAGAATTAAGTCAGTTTAGAGTTGTTTCAAATACAGAAGTTAACCTAATGAAAATATTACAGACATATATTCTCATGTATAGTATGGACATATTTCATCAAACATTTAACTGCAAGAAAGACCTGTTCAGCAATTGTCTACTTAGCAAGTAACAACTCCACCAGTCCTTTAATTTGAAATACTCTCCCTATTTCCATTCTTATGGTCTCTAAGGTTTCTGTAGAAGACCAGTCCTTCCCTCACCCACACATCATGCTGTTTATGAGCACAACAGAAAGGACATACACGCCACAGGGACCCTCCAGCTCTGACCTGTGGCTCTTCTGCCCAAGCCAGACTGTCAGTGATCCACTGACTTCCACAGGTGGGCAGCTCTCAGCCCAAGCACAGCACAGCCAGAGCAGAACCCAGGGTCAGATCCTCTCCTCCCCAAGCTCCGCAGACAATTCCATCATTAAATCAATGCTTATGATCCTTTTCTTCTTAAGAGCTTCACAACTGGGTCATCTTTAACATATTTCTTTTTGCAGACTATTTTTAGATCCTTGCCTCTCAACGTATACAGCTGAAATGCTTTCCAAGATCTTACTGTTCCATCTCATGACAACTGTCACCCTTTGCTGAGCTTGACAATTCTGATCTGATACACATTTTGCATAAAGCAAAAGAACAGAGCAATACCCTTTATGGCAGACTCTATGCAGTCTATTGACAGAGTCCTAGCTTTGCACTACCAATGTCAGCATTCACATTACTTACAGCATTCACTTAAAATTTTCCAAGCACTCTCTCTGTTATCCTATGCTGCTCCCTCTTCCCTCCCTCTCTTGAATGAGTTTCCCATAGACATCTGCAAAACTCCCTGTCCGGCCTAAAATCCCTTTTTATTGACATCCCTCTGCTCGCTTTCTTACAAAAAGCACCTATAGAGCTGTTAGATACCCAGTATGGGGTGCCAACTGTTTATTATACATAAACAGTGCCAGCTTTATTGTTACATTAGGCCCTCCTAGCCTGTGTGTTTTATTTTAGCCTCCAACTTCTGTGGGGACTATATTTTTATTTGCCTGTAGAAGTTAGCACAACAGGATCCCAGTATATGACCGTGGCACGAAGGCACTACTGCAACAGAAATTATAGGCAGCACAGACATAATTTTTCAATAATACTACTTCCTAGCGACTGTGAATTATCAGTTCCTTAAAAGCTGAAACGTTGATTCAGAAGTTCATTGTAGTTCTTCCTAGTAGTTCATTCTGCTGGCAAGTATTTTGAGCTCTCTCCTACAGAGAGGTAGGATTTTTTGTGAGGGGAGGTGGGTGTGGAGGTGTGTTGGTTGTCTGAGTTTTTTTGTGTAGCTGTCTGCAGAAAGCTACGCCAGTAATTTGGTTTGGTTATGTTTACTCTGATGAGTAGATCATCACTATTCAGCATGTAGATGAAAATCCACATGCTACTCTGGTCCTGTCCCTCTTGTCAGAGCACACTATAAGTCAGCAATATTTCAGATGTCAGATGGTCACTTCTGCCCTATGGAGCTACTCAACACTCAGTTCAAAAGGGGATTTAAAAAAAAACCCAGCGCAACAAAAAGCCATCTCTCCCGTGTCTGAGCAAAGGACTGGATCAATATACTCTTAAAGCTGTGGAACAAAAGCAAAATCTCATTCACTTAGTCTCTGAAAGCACTTCTGCCTTAACACATTTCATGGAGTATTTACTTGATGGCACACAGTTTAAAATGAGCTTCATAATATATAAAGGTGCTAAACATATAAAAAAATGTGGTCCATTTCTGTGGTTGATCACTTATTTCAACAAGTCCAAAATCCGCATCACACCTGATATCTACTGCCAAATTCAGGGTGAAAAGGCCTCCAGCAGATATCCCAAATTAGCTATTTCTGGTAAACAAAGAATTTTTAAAATACCCGTTAAGTGGTGAGCAATCCAGAACCAGGCACGCCCAGTGAATTCTCAATACAGAAGAGGGAAAAGGAATTGGGAGAACAAGGTGGAAAGACATTAAGTAAACTAAACAGGCAAGCAAGGCAACAAAATATAATTGATAATAATAGCCTGCACACACAAAGACTTACAGCTTTTAAACAGACTTCAAAGAAACAGACTTCAATCATTATTTAGTTACCTCCACAGCTGCAGTAGGTATTTATATCTTCTTCTCCCTCCTCAAATACGCTCAGGTGTCAAATTATATTTGGCACTTCCTAAATTCATAATCCTGTCACGTTTTCCAGGACTAGCTTTGTCTCATTCACTATTTGCTAAACTATTGCTATTCAGAGATACATTTTTACTGTAATAACACTAGAACACTTCACTCTTTAAAATTTAATGAAGCAAGGGATCTTCCAAACTGCTGAGAGCTGGCCTGTTGCTCTCTCAGCAAAGGCAATCATCATTTCATCTCCAACTGCAATAAAATCACAGTTAAGTGCTCAAGCAAACTTTCATTTTTATTCTAGGAATAAAACGAAATAAGGAGGAAAAAACCCCACCATAGCATTAGCTATATCTAAATAATGGTAATATCTGTTTATACAGACCTTGCATCTGGTAGCTATAGGGAGCCTGTCCAGGTTGAGGTGTGCTAAAGCTGGCACCGTAGCTTAGAAATCCTGTCTGTCCAGGTGACTGTGACTGTGCCAATCCACCTTCTGTCTTGATGCCTGCCCACAATGCACCTAAATCAGTTAGTGACAGCAAATCTATTTGTTCATATTCAAACAGGGATGGAAAATAAAATCACTTAATTAACAGCAATTTTAACATATATCTACTCTTGCCTGAGAGAATAAATATTGAGAGCATGCACAAATGAACAGGGCAAGGGCAGTCTAAAAGCACACGGAAAACTGCAGTTCACCAGGGAGAGGTTAAATCCCAAACTGTGTTTCCAATAACTGCAAAAGAAATTTATACATGAACAGGAAGTTGCATTATTCCTTTTTTCCTTTCCTGCCAGAGGCAAACTTTTCCATATATTCATGACATTACACAGAGGTAGATTAGCAACTTTATATGAATTTAATGAAGCATAGCGTAGCCAAGCTCTCCTGCCATCTACCCATTAATGACATAACTGAGATTTGCATTGTATAGTATTCCTACGTGAAAATTACACAGCTCCAAGAATGGTTTTTTAAGGAATTAGAAGTGGATAAAGAGAACTAGCAGTACTAAGTGCAATGATAATTTTTCAAAGGTAATTAAACACTAATTCAGTTTTTAACAAATAAACACCTAACAGGAACTATTCCTGAAGCAATCTCTTGAACTGGGAAAAACATAGCAGAGAGTCATTAATCTGCACTGACGGGGAAATCCATTACACACCACATTACTCTCGCATTTCTAAATTTAGTTATAAAAGAATCCAAAGTCTGATCAATGAATGACTTGCTGCCCAGTTTCAGTGATTCTTCCCTCAATTTGTAAGGCAATGAGTAAGCAAATATCAGCAAGCACAATACTGAGGAAATGCACACAATTCAGCCTCTGTCTCTTAGTTTTAATTATAAAGTTGTCCCAACATGAACTACCATTTAAAAATAATTACAGCCAAAGTAATGGAAAAGTGATACAATACTCTAAGGTTTCACTGTGGCATTCAGTGATACCTCATTGTTCAGAAACCAACAATATTTGAACTGAATTAACTAAGTGTGAATTAGTAACATTCCTTTGAAAATTACTGTTAATCTAAGTCCATTTCCTGGTTGGATTTTTCTTTAGACAATATTCAACAATGTTTCAAGGTAGGAGAGGGCTCAGAAGTTACTGTGTTGGCAAAACTTCAATACCTCCCTGTATACAAATGGCAGCATATTTTCTGCCATCTAAATAATTATTTTTCAGCTGCTGTCACTAATTACCCTTAATTCCTTCTGCCAGGCCTTCTAACTGCCAGACATAACCGTTTGCTTGTTTCTCTGTGATGCTTACTTGCTTCTTCTGTTTCATGTTACAATTAAGCAGTTCCAATGACGAATCTCGACACCTCATTTCCAAGGGGAAACTCCTGCTATGGATGATTTGGTATCAACAATCCCTATTTGTTGTCTGTTTAAGGACTTCTGAAATGCTGATTAAATATGGCTTAGAGAAAGTTTAACTAAATCAAGCATTAAATTTCTAGTCTAAGTTTCCTTTAACAGCCTGATCCAACTCTCTACCTCAGACCGAGCAGGAGGGGATGATCAAAAGCAGCAGTAGGAGGATGCCACTTGAGTGAAGACAACTTGGCACTGACATGCCCTTTTGCAAACCTCCATGCTATGAGAGCCTTTCATCTCCTGGGGCTTACTCTCACACTTGCTCTCATCCAGAAAGCCTTCACTCATCAAACCTTGATGCTCCCTTCTCCCAAGTCTAAAGTACTCAAGGAAGTGGGAAGGGACAGTGACACAAGGGGACTGCCAGGATCGGGAAAGTAAAGAAGCTGGTAAGCAAAGCCTTTGCTAGATGCTGGTGCTGGAGCAGGCAGGAGGAAAGAGCTTCAGGAAATTCTCCAGCCTCCTCAGGGGCTTTGCAGATGAAGCAGAGCCAGGAGCCCCAGGGCAGCAGCTGTCAATGGCATTCCCCTCCACCCCCCTTCCTGCCTGCATGGCTGCATGGCTGTGGAGGTGGGGAACTGGAAAAATGAAGAGGCTAGAGATGCAGTTGAGACAGGACCTTCCCGAACTCCACTCTAGAGAGAAAACTTGAGGCAGGCTGATACAGGAACTCATGAATACTGTTTCCTCTAGTAGAACCAGAGTAAAGAAACAAAAAGAAAGAGGCCTCAACTCAGTTTTTCCTTTCACACAGGCATAAGTCTTCTCCCTTTATACTGCTGTAAGATTTCTGCCTGGATGAAAGAAAGGCAAAACAGAGGGTACATGGGGTCTAAACTGCAGATCAAGGAGTAGAATTTGGGCTCTAAGCAAGGCTTCAGTTCTTGCCTGTTGCAAATGAGTGTCCTAATGCTCCGCACATAATTTCATTTGGGAGCATGGATTATAGGCCATGCCTTAAATATGCAAAAATATATGTTAGATCCCAAAACTTTTAAATGGTCATTTGCTTTTAAATATTACTCCTACAAAGTACATCAGCAAGGAACACCTTAGCACTAGCCACAAGGCATTGTCTGAAAAGAACAAAAAACGTAAAAATTCTCTTGGCTCAGGAGCTGAGGATTTCAGTGGTCAAAAGCAGCTGTGCAATGTATAACATTGCAAATTTATCTGAAGTCCTAGGCGTGGGGGATGGACTAGGCAAAAAACCAAACCAAAACAAAAGAGCAGGCAAGCATGTTAACCCCCACAAGCAGTTGCCAAGTAAAGCAACTCTCAATTACAGCTCCGACGACAGTGAGACAGCTAAACTCAAGTAGTGAAATCAAGGCCTGGCTGAAGTCAGTGGGAATTTTAGAGTTGCCTTCAGTGAGGTCAGGATTTCATCCAGAGGAACCAAGCAAAAAACAAAAAAGTCACTGTTTGGGCTGCCCAAGGCTTGCAGTCAGCCAAGTATGAACATGAGGTGTTTGCAGGAGAAACGGGTCAAGAAAAGCAGGGTGGGGAAAAGGGTTGTCTGTTATCACCCCACCTGATCCAGATGGAGTTAGCAGACAAGCTCTCATCAGCAGCAGGAGCTCTTGTGTGTGTGTGTGGGTGCCTGTGTCTAAGATTCCCCATCTCATGGTGTAAGCTTAAAATATGTGGATTCGAACTGGAACTGAAGCATCCAATTCATACTTACAGCCCTATTTTAAAGCATGGGGAAATAATAATGTATTTCTTTTACCTACTGTTCACCATAATCTGCTGTAGGATATACTTGAGATCCAGTGGATTTTCAACTTGCAGACTTCAAGATGAAAGACTCACCAGTTTTGCACTTAAAACTTTTAACAATTTTTCAGTGAACAGCTTGTATGGTGAATTCTGCCCCTTTGGTATAAAAGTTACATTATCTGAATGTATTTTTACAAAATATACAGCTCAAAGCATGTGGATTGTATATTTTTAATATATTCCCCCAGAGGAATATAAGACCTATTTTCTAATATTGCATCCTCGCTGCTGCACTGCTATGTGGTCTGCCAGCAGACAGTCTGGCAGGAAAATGGTCTCACCCACGGCAGCTTGTTTTTAAATTGAATTTTTTTGGAAATATTTGCTACTTAGTACTATCATTTTCATCAGGCAGACAGAGCTTTAGTGGCAATTTACCTCAATTTTCACCTCCAGGGAGTTTTAAAACATTGGAAAGTGAGATTTTTTTGATGGGGGCATTTTTGAATCAGTTTTTTTGCCTGCTGAAAATCAGCACAGCCTCACAGATTCATCTGGGTTCCAGTAATCTGTATCAGCTGAAACTCAGACCTTTATGTAACCTCCGGCACCGCTGGGCAGCAGAGCCCTGAGCGAGTCACCAGGGGCTGGGCCTGTGTAATGGAAGCCCCGAGTTCTCTCTTCCCATTTCAGCGCTGTAATTTTGATGTCACCAACGAAAAGCTCATGAACCTCTCCCCCCGATCCCAAAATGGGTTCATCTTCTTGAGCACCTCTGTAGCTCTTTAATACGTAAATTAAGCGTCACTCATTCCAAGGTGGGAAAATGAAGAGTGTTCCACAAGAAATGCCCTAGAGCACAGCTGTCCCACTAAGTACTAACACGAGGGTCACATAATCTTGATCTAAAAAACATTTACCTCAGGAACAAAATAACACGGACGTGATTTCTTACCATATGAAGGGATTCCATAGGGCTGGCCAGGCTGGGGGTAAGTGGCATAGGCTGTAGCTTGTTGCATTCCCGTTGTAAACTGTGTCTGCCCATACGCAGCCATCGTTTGTGAAGACGGAGTAGGAAGAATATGTGGGTAGGGTCTGCTATTGATTACAAATGACAGAAAATAGGACAGACACTGCATTAGACAGACATGCGTGTACTTATTTTTAGCCTTATTATAATCCTGCTGCTTCATTAACACATAATCATAGGCTGTGCTAGACAACAGAAACTTTAGGAGACAAAACAGTAAGAAATCAATAATAAAAGAATAAATGAAATAAGAACTTTAAATATTTTTCAAATACATTCTTAGCATTTAAGAAAAAATATTTTTTTCACTATAAGCTGCTGCGGTTTAAATTATGGCTTAACAGATGGACTCAATTATTATTTTAAATGAGGTTAAAATCTGCCTATTCCAGTTATTATTATTACTATTATTATTATTATTTTAAAAAGATATCATACTTGGAAGGGTAAATCTGTGGTGGGGAGAACTGGTGTGTTTGTCTTGGGCTGAAACCACTGCTTCCAATTGCTGCACCAAGGAGAAAAGAAAGCATACAGAAGTGTAAATACACACACCAAAGACAAATATTATTTTTTCTAATAGAATTTCGGAGTATTAACAAGATTTTAATTAAATTCAAATATCATTGATACCTTAGATAGAAAGTAATATTTTATGAGGAGCCATACAAGAATGCGTAACATTAAAATCTTGATTGCAAATCTCAAATACTAAATCACCCCTTTGTACAACTCCTGAGCCATAGTTTATTCTTTGGTTGCGCACAGGCAACATTTTCAATGCAAACAATCTATTTCCTAATGGAAACATTTCCCTTCATATTTTCAAAGGATTGTTGATATCTCAAGTGCAACATTTTATTAACTTTTAGGATTTTTAAGACCTACATTTTATGAAGGAGCTTTATGCATGCCCCGATTGAAAACATATGGCCCGCTTCAGAGCACGCGCCTCTTTTAAAAAAAAAAAATCCTAATACAGACTATGTATTACCTTATTACACTCCTATTTTCTTCCACCTTATCTGCTGTCAAAAATGCTTTCAGACTTTCAAATCACTGTTGCATAAAGACGTCCAAGGTGCAGATGCTGTCAGTGAAACGTAAGTGGAGGAGGCTACACCGTGAGCCAGTCCCCGAGCAGCCCCGCGCTGCTGACACGGAGCCTCACACCAGCACATCCCGTTTCTGTCGGCATTTCTGGGTGCTGCTCGGAGCCTGGCGGCTCTGCTGGCCTACTCTGCTCGGGGTGATATTTTTGGGAGCCCTTCCCTCTCTGGTTACCGTCTGGGTGTCACTTCTCCTCTAGGTCCCAAGGTGGGCTTGGAAGCCTTTGCCAGGAAAGGGTCAGCGGCAGGTTATGAGACTACTGTAAAATCAGACAGCCCGAGAAACAACAGGCCTTATTGCTAAGTACCTGGAAATAAACAAGGCACTCATAATTGCCCCTTGCCAGCTACCCCTTTCCTGGCCAGCTACAGGGAAAATCCATCATCTTTACACTCTGGGAGGGAAGCAGGGAGCCTCTTTCTGTGCCTTCTACACCCGATAACTTTTCTTTTCTGTGGCCTGCGAGGCTGCCGACATGCCAAATGTTACAATCCCACCTTTAGTCAGATCTACACAGACGCATGTAGCTACTATTAGCTACACACTGTATTTTCTTCTTTCAGAGAATTAAAATACCTTAGAAACCTTTCTTTGGACTTTCAGGCTTGGTGCTTTCATACTCTACAGCCTGTGCAGAAAATGGAGGCTGTGCCAAGACGAGGAAAGGGCTGGCTACTAAGCAGTCTGACTGGTTGCAAGATGTCAAGTTTTGCTATTTTGGAAATGTAATCCCACAATATATTATTAGATGCTTCTTCTGATTTGATTTGCACCATAAAAATGATGTGCCAGAAGTACCACAGTTAGTCCACAGGTGTGCAAAACTGAGCAAACACCTTAGGTTGTTCTCACAGCGTTTGTATGCTGTCAGAAGCTAAGATGCATTTGGCTTCCACGAAGAAAAGAAGCCTGACAAAAGAATGAATGCCTTGGTAATAATAAATTACAATAAGTGAGGAAGACCTACCCCTCAATTAGAATAATAATCACAGAGGCATGTGTGTTTACTCACAGAAAACAAAAAGTAATTACTCTGGGCCAGAATGCTCCCTAGTGAGACTCCCACCGAAGACACCAATGGACATTAATAAGCCTGATAACGTAATGCTCCTTACTTGGGGAAAACTCCTGTTGACTTAGACTAAAATGAACAGAAATAGGCATAAGCTGTAAGTGCAAAGGGCTTTTTTACAGATGTGCATGGGTTTAGACCATGTGGGATAAGAAAATACTAAATGAAAAAATGCTGAGCTTAAAATTTTTGTTTATTCCTTACCTGATCCTGAGAAATTGTCTAAAGACCCGTCTGTGGTAGTTGTAGTAGCGATCTCACTGCTGTTCATTGGTTCTGTTTTAACTACAGAAATATAAACAGAAGATATTCTATGTGCTCCTAATATTCTTGCATGCGCATGCACACACACTCACTACAGCTACAAACTCAATAAAACAAAAATCTGCCAAAAACGTCCTAAATCATGGCTATCGATATTTTGCACGTCATGTATTTGTGCATACAAACAATGCAAAATACTGGCAGCTATGATTTACACATAAATATATGATGATCAGGAGGGTTATTCCTGTTCCCAAGGAATAAGAGCCACTGTAACAAACCAGAAGTCCCCATGCAACTCTCTGCACCTGTCCTGATTCCTCTTAATCCTGCAGACCCAACAATAAGGATCCACATTTAGACCAGGTCACACAGCATTTACAGGCTTGAAAGACAGCAAATTGAATAAGACAAAAGAGGAAATAATTTTTAAATGGTTTTCGCTGAGGGCTGTTCAAATTTTGTTTCCAATTACATAAATTTTCAGTGGAAAATTAAGAATTTGTGATGAAGTAAAACACTTTCCTCAAGGTGGATTTCTCCTCTCAAAATGAAAACCAACCTTATACACAACAACCCTGAACAAACAAAGGGGAACACAGTCCTCACCAAATACTGCAAAGAATGCTTTAACATTTTCTACCCCCTGCACCCACAACATAACACGGCTGTCTGAGAGTAAAAAAGAAAGACACCAAGAGATTATCTCCTGGCTCATGCTGATTCATAATTAATAATCAATTCATGACTTTTAATAAGGCCTCAAGTAAATAAACAATTTCCCTTTCTGTCAGTCCAGTGCAAACTCTGTAATGTTTGGATCAGGACAGCATCCTGATCCAAAGAGCACGGGCGGGGCTGACCCAGCATGGATGTAAAACAGGCACCAATAGCTACTCCCAGAGAGTTAGCAGAACATCATGGCAATCCCTCAAATCCATTTTTACACACCTGGCTTTTGGGGTTACAGCACGCCAAAAGCAACTGAGGGTCATGTTTCAGAAAACAACAGAGCTGATCTTACTATCAACATCCCCCCTTTTGCCCGTGCTGACACACACAGAGACGCCGCTGCCCACGCGCCAGCCCCGGTGCATACCTGACCTTTCAGCGAGGCAGCTCTGTAACGCTGCCAGGAGCCAAGCTGAGAAAACCAAGGTAAACTGCACCCCATTTGACATGTAAAGCCTCAGTGTCACCACACATGCATACATGTGTGCATGTATGTTTGTCTATACGTGCGTATAGGAATTACAACCAATGTGTTCAGGAATTACAACCATTATTAGCAGGAACCCTTTGGTGCCAAGTTTGGAAAGGGTGAGGCAGAGGGACTTCCCTCTTTCACAACAGAGCTTTCCTTTCATTACCAATCCAGATTCTTATTTTTGCATGTCTGTTTCCTTCACCAAGCCTCCTCCATGGGATTTGTAAGAAATCTCTCAAGATTTTACTAATCGTCCATTATTTTCTTTTGACTCTCACGGAGGATTTTTGTCTGCTAACTTGGTAGGTCAATGCTTAGCTGCACACAAAACTCTGCTGTGTGTGCATTAACAAGCAGTGCAGTCCATTTAGGAAAGTTTCATGAAGTGAAATGGTTGGGGCAGAGGGTCCAGTGTCCAGAGTTTAGGCATTTTTGAGAGGGGTTATTGAGACTGAGAACTTTAGCTGCACTTCCACAAAGCAGCTTTTTTGAAACAAGTGAAGTCCAAGAGACTCCCTAAGGGGAATTAATGTGGTAAGAAAAGGTGGTCACAAGGTTCACTTCAAAAGTGCACTCATGATCTGAACCGTAACTCTAATACAAAGATATTTCTTAAAAACACGGCATGTAAGTTATTCGCCATCCATTTAATGACTAAATACTGAAAGTCTAACACACAGATATAATGAAATATTTATTGCAAAGTGCCTATCACAAGTAATTTTTCAGAAACTCCCAGACTTTTACAGCATGTTCTACGGTTGGTCAATCTAGAAATGAAAAATTATAGCATCTACATTATCTTCTGCTTTTTCTTAGAAGGTTATCACAGCTACATTTTACAGTCAGACTCATACTTTTCTCATAGACTACTCTGAGTTCCCCCAGAATTCCATAATGCAATCATACTTTTGGAAATAACAATTAAAGATGCTTTCCTCTGTATCTGTCATGGGGGAAAAGAGAGGAAGATAAGACAGATCAACCTAATTTGGAGTAAAGGGTGTAAGTTTTCAGTATGTTCTTTCTCCAAACTCTTCCTCTTCTCTACTGGAGAAACAATACGCCATATTCCTCATTTTTGGATCACTGCAAATTAGCAATCTGAAGACTATGCTAGGGTTCACACAATATAGAAAAGTATAGCACCACTTGTTCTAGATAAAAAGCAGCCCTTCTGAAAAGGACTTGGGATTTCTGGTGGATGAGAGGTTAGATGAGAGCTGGCAATGTCCATTTGCAACCCAGAAAGCCCAGCTGTATGCTGGGCTGCATCAGAAGCAGCATGGCCAGTAGGGCAAGGGAGGGGATTCTGCCCCCTGCTCTGCTCTTTGAGACACTACCGCGGGTGCTGCATCCAGCACAGGAAGGACATCGACCTGTTGGAACAAGTCCAGAGAAGGGGCACCAGGATGATTAGAGGGGTGAAGCACCTCCCCTGCAAGGAATGGCTAAGGGATTTGGGATTCATGAGCCTAGAAAAGGTTTTGGGGTGACCTAACTGTAGCCTTCCAGCACCTGAAGGGAGCCCACAAGAAAGATGGAGAAGGACCTTTTAGAAGAACATGTAGTGACATGAAAAGGGAGAATGGATCCAAAGGGAAAGAGAGCAGGTTTAGATTACGTATCAGGAAGAAATTCTTTACTCTGAGGGCAGTGAGGCACAGGAACAGGTTGCCCAGAGGAGCTGTGGCTGCCCCATCACTGGAAATGTTCAAGGCCAGGTTGGATGGAGCTCTAAGCACTTACCTGGATCCTTATTCAAGATACTATTTTCAGAAAAATGTCATCAAAATGGAATTTCTGTCTCTGTGACTAATGAGCAATATTTCTGTGCAACATAGTTTAAAACTGCTGTTTACTAGACATACTACTTTTGAAGATACAGGAAAACATGGAATACAATGTAGTGCCTTCTTGATGGGAATGAATTCTAGTTGCTGACTGAGGTGCTCAACAATTTTTCATAAAAACTTTATGTCTTCTCTTTAAGCTGTTTTATCTCCTGAATGTAAGAAAAACAGGATATAAGAAAGGATGTTCCCATTATTCCTGATCTGGATACCCATGATTTGGGTGATAATAAATGTGCCCTATCATGCTGCCTTTAGAAACAACCACAACCTTAATGAACCTTTGTGTCACAGATGGGAATTTAATAAAGATGAAGAGGTACTGAAAAACTCGCCATTCCCCAAGGACTTTAATCAAAATGCCTGGAAATTACTGCACATTTCCTTCTATCAGCCTAAGCACACTTAAGAGATCAAATCTTGATATACAAAGAAATAAACTGAGAAGAATAGCCATGGGTTTAGCTGTTGGAAACATTTACATGTATTCTTACTTTAAAGGAAGGTCTCTTGTTTGTCCAAGGCAAAAAGTGACCTGCAATGGAGCACATTTCATCCCAGGATCATGGGGAAAGAGAACTGAAAAGCCACTGCCTAAGGATACGAGTCTCACAGTCTATCCTGGCAGCACATGCGTCATCCATGTCTATGATGAGAGACATATGGAACTGTCCAAGGAAGCCAGGCTTTGGTCGGGCACAGATCTGGCCCTGCCACATGCTGCTTATCGGTGCTCTGGATTCCAGCTCTTCCCATTTTCCATGACAATTAACATTTCTGCAACATGTCCTAAGCTTTCACAAGATGACACTGGGAAGTGAGTGGGAATATTGCCACACCTAGACAGCACGCATTGCAAGCTTGCCAGTAACCACCAGCACCACGCTCAGTTGTGGCAGAGACCGTGGAAAGCGACACAGCAAAGTTCCCATTTCCGCTGCTTCTTTTATCAAAACTGACCTTTACAGGGGTGCAGAATCATCAGACTTGAATTCTAGACACAGACTCTGATTTAGCAGTGTACGACTAAGCTTTAGTGCCACCCAAATCACTCATGTTAATAAAGCAGATTATCAACAAGAAGTTCAAGAAGAAGACTAATGTCTTGTTAATCTGCTGCAAAAATTCAGTGTTTATTTAGAACCAGTGATTTAGATTTGGTTTATATATCAAGGAGCTTAAGAAACTATGTCAACAAAGAGATATTTTTCCTCGTTTTTTGTTTCTAGTAATTTGTGAGATTCTAAAAAGATTTAAAAAGAAACTGTGTAAGAAAACAACACATAGAACAATGGAAAAAATAGGAGTAGCAGATAAAAGCACAAATGCTAGCTTGGACAAAAAAGCACAAAAATTCAGAGATATCACAACTGCTGAGCTAATGCTATATTGATTGGCAAGATTTTTCTTCTAAAGGAACTCAGAGACTGCAAGTGCAATGTGCCCTGTTTTGTCAGCTGTATAGCAAAAGGTGGTTAAAAAATGACTTAAATGGGAGTTTCTGAACTCCACTGAGAGAGAGAACTTCAGACCAGAACCCACAAGTTCATGTGGTTCATTGGCCAAGTAACAACTTTCTGAGTTCACAGCTTGTCGTGCAGTTCCTGGTACATATATCAGTAAAGAGTGTTACAAGGAATGAGATGCTGGCTATTTTAAATATGGATTTAAAGACCTAATATTTGGCTACTCCTAACACAGAAATTGTAGGAATACCTCATAAAGATTGCACCTTCAAGCATGCAAAAAGTAAGGTTTTTCAATATCTTTTTAAAATGGCTTTTATTACATTAAATACATATAAGGCTTGCTCTTCTGAACTCATCTTTGTTAACAGCTATGCCATACACACTAGATCAGAATAGAAATATTGCAAACATGCCTGACTCATTGAATTGGTTTTAATTTTGCAGTTTTAAGACTGAATTAACACTATAAAATTATGTTCTTTGTATTATACAAATAAGTGGGTAAAATGAATAAGTTGTCAAAATGAAATTATTCCTGGCTGACAGCTCTCAGTGTTCACAGGCTACAAAAAAACTCAACAAAGTGTAGTGGTTAGTTTGTTTATAGACATACATAAAAACACAACCTCTTGCCCTATTTTGGCTTGTCTCATCTTCAAACAATAGTAGTAACTAAACACCATGTAAATATTGATTAAGTATTTATGTATCAATTGCTATTCATACATTTTTTCGCTTGACACCATCCTCTTTCAGTACTCACTAGAAGCCCAGACTTCACCTGGAAGCTAAAAGATAATTGTTTCTAACAACAAGAAAAAATTCTACCTTGAACCTCAAAGCTGATGGCATTTTCCATTATTTTATTCAAACACTCCTTTGTTTGTAGAGAATCTTGCAATTATAAAAAGGTTACAGGTTACTCAATTATACTAATTCCTATCCAGGATATTCTTGTCTATCACAGCTTATCAAATCATCAGCTTCTGACCATGAAGCCTGATAAACTTGTTACAGCTTCTCAAAGCAGAGAACTCTTCCTGAATCTCATTGTCTGGAAACTACCAGAAGGTAATTTCCAGCCTAAATTTTTGTATGGTTTTCAAAGAAAGTCCCTGCTCAAAGCAGCACATTCTAGTTCAAGCCCAGACTGTTCCCTGCTTTCCCCTCCTCTGATGTGAGAGGCTTCAGAACTTCTCCAGTATTTGGGCTGTGGCTAACACTTAGGTGTCACCACATACACCCCTATGACCCTCATCTTCCTCTTACGTTACGCATTTCAGGTGAAAGACCTTTAACATCCTTGTACCTGCTCACCTAGCAGTAAAAACCTTAAATTTACAAAGTAATGGTGTCACTGCTACAGTGCAAAATCAGAAAGAAAATTCAAAACCATCTGGATAGGGACAAGGTTGGACAGTATTTGCAGCTGCTAAGCAAGATTCAACTTGGATATTTATCTGACAAGTACAGTCATGGGTTAAAACAGTCCCATTCACTTCAGCTAGACGATGAGAGTATCTGAGTCAAACTAAGGCTCTTACCCCTTCACACTCACATGTCCCATTATACCAAATCTTTGTATCTCTCCTCTGCAAATGGAGGCAGCATATATCAAAAAGCAATCCCTTTAGGGGTGTCATGGACTATTCTATTTCCTTTTTTTCTTTTCCTCTTTTCAACTGGGAATCTGACCGTGCACGTTTAACACTTTGCAGTGTTCACGAACAGTTTTCATATTCTTTAACCAAAGCCAGAAAGAATGACCACAAAACACCACAGGCCAGCCATTAAGGGAAAAGAAGGCTGTCTTCACTACCTTCTGGGAACGTGGAGGTCTTCAAGTGAACAAGAGAGCAGCATGGAGAAGTCAAGCCTGCTCTGCCATTTAGGTGTAGAAGACACAAGACTAATTCGTGAAGACAGAGGCACAATGACAAAGCAGGTGGGACTTTTCATAAATGGGAAATAATATGCTCTAGATTTGGCCAGGGTCTGAACTCGAGGACTGACAGACTTAAAATCAAATTCACCTGGACAAAGAGGGATAGTGCTAGCTTCCATTCCCCTCCAGCCAGCACCACCAGCAGCAACTTCCCTAGCTTGTTTCATCAAACCTGGTGGCACAGGTACTCCATGGCTAACCCCAAAGTGTAACCATTTCATGCTTTTTCATCTACTTAGGACAAGCAAAACCCATCAGAGGATTATCAGATGCAAATGCAAATGTTAAATCATCAAGTCAGGAGTCTGAAGTTGCTAAGGCTTCTCAAACACCACTCTACTAAGGTGTGATCTTTGACTAAGATGTTCTACTGCTCTTCCTTGGAGTTTCTGCAGGAGCACAGTGACAGCTGGGGCTGGATTTCCTTCTCATCTGTATTACTGGCCAGGCATATGACACATGACATTTCATATGACATCAGTCTATGGAATCACACAATTGTACACATGTGCATAACAGGCTGGTCCCACTGGAAAGACACCACACCCAGAACGATGTGTTGTGGTCACAGTTTTCAGTAAAGTAGTGGACATGCTCACAGGTCCTTGAAATCCCACAGCCTGTGCACAACCACTGTGCACGTGGAGCTCTGGGACCCTCAGATACACTCAAAGGGTGCTCTCACCACCACACTTCATCCACAATCTGAAACAGCATGTGCTGTGAACATCTATATGAGAAGCTTGCAAAAATAAATGATATTAAAATAATGGTGCTTCCAAGATGTTCCTTTTTTTTGTAAAGTAATTTGTCATTTGGAGTATTTTGTCTCCCTCAAATGCCTGTGGGAACCAGTATTGCTATTATCACTTAAATGAGGTCCTTTCTTTCAGGAAAAACTAATGGAGGAAACCAAAATAGAGAATCTTTCAAAAATGGATATAAATACATATAGAAAAGACAGTAAGTACATAAATATTTATTAGCCAGTCTCCTCCCCAGGACCTTGCAAAAGGAGTTGCTCAACTGAGTCAGCAGAGAAGTGGACAAGCCATTTCACTGGCCAAGTACCTATGAAAGGAATAATAGAGCATTATGCTTCATGTGCTCAGAACAGACAGAAAGACTCTTGGGGAAGCAGGAGAATAAAAGCGCAGGTAAGACAAAGAGTCTGGAAGGAAGCCAATGTAATACAGCAAGGAAAAAAAGGTGGAGAGCAGGGAAGAAAGGATAGTCCAAGTCAGCCCCTTGCCTTCACATAAACCGGCTGTATCTGATTTTATCCTCCAGAAGTGACATCAGGTTGAAGACTCTTACTAGCCTCTACAGACCCCCAGCTTGCTTTTGGGAGCCCAGGACCTCTGCAGTTTTTGCCTATGGCCAAACAGGCAAATAGTGCCTCTTGCACTCTTCTGGGATGAGTAAAGCAGTCAGCATCCACAGCTTTTTCTGCTAATACCCTACTAAAAGGCAAATATTACATCTACCTTTAGTATGCTATTATTTCAGGATGTCTAAATATGGAGGTATCAATTACAGCTTCCATACCATCAAGCTCCTTATTGCAAACGCAGGTATAGAAAATTCAGCATACATAATTAGCAGGAACTCCAGAAATGAGTAATTAAAAGGTAACAGAATCCAACCATCAACAAAAAAAGCATCATTTTGTCTGATTACCATCACCTGCCACAACTTTGAACCCCAAAGCACACAAAAATACAAAAAGTATAAAAACATAGGAATAAATTAAAAAATACTCACTGCCAGTATGAATTGCACAATTGCAATACTAAAATACCATTTTGAGTGCTACAAAATATTGCTAGAATTTCAAGAAATATAATTATAGAAAAATAATTTACTTAGAGAAATCTACATCACATGCCATAACAACCAGCTCTACCTCTCTATGGATTTCCATGTCTTACTCCCCCACCACTTTAGGAAGTACTGAAAACAATTTTCTCTCCATTCTGTAATACTGCAACTTGACAGCAAACATACCACACAGTGCTGCCTTTTGAAACCCTGAAGATGGATTTACGTTCACCAGACTTAAAACAACCTTTCTAATGGCCACACATCAGATAGTCTCGTGGCGGAGAGCTTTGACTGCCTTTCTGTGAGATCTCATTCTCATGTTGCAGCAGGTACTTAAAGAGTGAGAATCATTTTTTTTCCAAAGGAATTTTGATGTCCAACTCCCTTTGAAGCCTTCCTTCCTATGTATCTTTGAAAATCTGATCTTCAATTTGTTATCCATTTTCCCTCCCCACTTGATATGACACTGCCTTCCCTCCATCCTTCTTGAACGCTCAAATAAAAGGGCAGTAGCAGGTCTGTACTCCTTAAATGAAGGAAGAGTAGTTGCTCAGAAAATCACAGCTCCTTCACCCAGTCCTCATATATTCTTTTCCACTCCAGTTTCATAAAACCTCATCATGATGGGCCACAGGCTTCTGTTTCTCACTCTATGCCATCCATCAGATTTGATTTACATTCTTAAGATAGAAGTAAAGATCACAGTAGGCAGAAACTGGATGCAGTTGTCTGCTATGGAAAACAGATTTCCTACTCCTTTCAAACTTACTGATTACTCACGGCCTTTCCCCTCTAAAGGGTATCTACCAAAGTGGGCACTGGTGTTGGAATAGCCACCAGCTGTCTGATAAAACTTAATGAATGGCAATTTTATGAGCTTCCGTTGTTATTGTTCCTTTAACTCCTTAAGTATCAACCCACCATGGCAATTCACTGACAAAGGAAGATTAGAGATAAGGCACAACTATGACCATTTTGATCCCTACTCCAATAATTTTTTTTAAGAGATTTTCTTAGTCAAGTCATACAGGGCCATAATTTTTATGGTGTGCAGGGTCTGCTCTTTTCTACAATAGAGGGTATGTTGTGGAAATACACTTAAAGAGAACATGGAAACCTGTAGTATTTATATACAGCTGTATACAAATATAGTAGTATGTACTGTAGTATTTATATAATCAGCACCACCTTGGCATACTAGGACTGATTTTTCTGAGTGCCTTTAGCCAGACATTTTAGTGTTACTCCTCTGTATTTGATCCTGGGAAATTTCTGTCCAGTCAAGGTCTATAATTTCCCTGTTACTTCCCCATCAATGAAGACCATGCTGCCTGGCCAGGTGAAGAATTTTGCTCTATCAAAGTTAAATTAAGCACACAAAGAGTTATTATATATAAGCTGCATGTGGAGATTAAATTCAGACTCAATCGCACAACTAAATCCCCGTTCAGTGCTTTGAAAACTTACAGCTAAGTGTGAAGCTAAAAATATTAGCTAACAAAGTGAGCTATCTTCCAACCACATCCTCTTGCAGAAAAACATCAATAGAAGACAAGTCTGAAAATGTGCCTTAGAGGAATTAATGAACATTTGTTTGAAATGCAGCCATTTCACTCTGGGACAGGTATTTTTTCTCCTTCTTTTTTCTTCCCCTCCCCTCATCTAGTGAACATATCCTGTCCTTCAGGGTATGGAAACCTGTCAAAATCACACCCACAGTCAAACTAAATTTAACATACCTTTCTTTACAAGATATTTATAACATGCAAATACCTAGAGGCCCTGCTTCTCAGTCACATGAAGATCTCTTATGCTAGAGAAGGAGGGCTCTTTCACGTGTGTGCGTGGTAGACTAGGAGCTGGTTTCACATATTGTATCTGACACGTGAAGCTCCAGCAACCCATGTGCAACTCCCAACTCCACTCCATGTGCAACAAGCAAGCAAACCACATTGCAGCATCTAAAAAGAGGTGTTCAGCAAGCCCTTAAAACCACGTCCTTACAATCAACCACTTGTGTCTCAGCAGGATTCTGCTTCAAGAATCCCAGAAAAAATAATTTTACTTCACCCTTCATTTAGAAAATATGAAATTTTGCTTCATTCACTCCACTTTTTCTTAAGTCTCTTTAGCAGCTCAAGGAGCCTAACAAAACATTTTCTCAAGATAAAACAGATTAGCAGTAAAAATTCCACCGTCAGATTCTTAGACTGAATCTGCTTCACTCACAAATTTTGTCTCTTGGCACACATCTCACTCAGAAATAAATTATTCTACTTGTTTCTTCGAAAAACTTTTCCGTCTTTGTCACTTAAGAGCAATCAGAGACAGGAATTTTCAAATTAGAAAGCTTAGAGCAGAACCACCAAGCACAAGCTATCTCCTGGGACACTTTTGGAACAACATCCGAAATCGCATGCTGAGTGCCCACGCCCGCTGCGCCCACTGCAGCACCCAAACCTGCGGGGCTCTGTGTGCTAGGGCTGAGCAACCAGTCTGCAGTGCTGAGGAGGGTCATGTCACCTGAGGGAAAAGGGCAAACAAAAGAAAACCATTTGGCTTCATCTCAGGAGGCAAACATGTATTGCAAGTTAGAGCTTTCTGGGTAGAATTCAGTCCAAATTCTTTTAAACTGTAAAATTCTAGTGTCAGATAAGTAAGTTAACTTGGTTACATTGACTTTCTTCAATAAACTTTGATACCTACCTAGAAGTTGGGATATTAGTTCCAAAATTATTTTCTACCTGAGATCAGTGCATTAATAGTTAGATACAATATATACCTCATGTCCTGACTAAGTAATATTAAGAATTTCTCAGAGTGTATGCACACAGCACTACATGTCGAACAAAAAGTCAAGTCAGACGATGAACATCTTTCAGTGCTTCAAGGAACACCCCCTGTTTTTGTGCCACAAAAGAACCTTCAAGTTATATAGAAGGTAGAAAAGCTCATGAAGTTTACAACAAAGGCTTCTGTGAGCTAGAGGAATTTTAATTTGAAAGGGCAATTTTATCCTGTACCAGAAGTGGTATATACCTGGTAATATGTAATAAAAATATAATAACATACTTGTGTATTTTAAATGAAGAAGACTCATTTATGGACATACAATTTTTTTCTGCTTAAAATACATGAGCACAGTAAGCACTTTATTTATTCTTTAAAAAGTTTTTTTTTTTTCCAAATGGCTTAGTATTTGATTGCAGCAACACTTTTATAGCAATAGCAAAAAGTAAATTATACACAAGTCTGGCACAAATTCCTGTTAATCTGATAACCCATAAACCGTCCCCACTACCAAGGACTCCAATTAGAATGAATAACAGAGATGTCTGGGGAATTGAGGGGGGGACAACATCTGTTTGATTGACATGTGCCTTTCCTGGAAAAATGCAATGGATGTCCATAATCCTACAGTCTGACAGCACTACTACAACCCAGTTCTTAGGAATAAAAAAGGCGTATCTTTGCTATGGGGGTTGTAGCAGTTTACCTATATGTTTATACTGAAGAGCAATACTGAAGCTGCGTGACTCTCTCTCCTAGTAATGCATTAAGCCTCTGTTCACACAGCCAGCTAAATGTCATGTACGATCTTTCCCACTATTGCCATAGAAATGCTGCAGGAAGGAGCATTTTTTGCCCCTTGTTGTATAAACCATTCTGTGTTTCATTATATGTATTATTATATGTATTATAGATGTATTATATTACTGGCAAAGCTGTTAGGTTGTTCTGCTGTTAGTATTCTACTGAGAACAAACATAACTTATCAACTGCCTGACTGCTTCTTGAGAAATAGGTATCAGTTTACCCCATTGAATTACTACACCTGTTTGAATTTTGGCCACTCCATCAGAGCAGCAAGCTAGCCTGAGGAACTTTCAACACTCAGTTTTATTAGCCTACTTGACAAAATTCTCATAGCCTTAGGAGCTTGCAAAAAGTGAGAACATAAAGAAATACCAAACTAGTAAAAAAGACTGAAAAATTGCACTTTGTACTATGGCAATTGTAAACACCTACTTTTTATCTCTCATCATTAAACTTCCTTTTCAGTTTTTTGGGTTTTTTTAATTTAAGCTCTGCACATACTACCTGCTCAGTCCATTCAAACTCCATGAAAGAAACATAAACCTGTAATGAAAGCTATTGCTGAAACTTGATAGTAGTAACTACTGATAAACATTGAACATTGCCTTTATGTACAATATGAACAAACACAGAACACCTGAAATAGTAAAACGTTATATAGCTGACTGCAAGAACACCAAAGCAACAAGGAGAAAAAGCAAATCATGAAACACTTAAAAAAAAACCAAAGGCTGGCTCACCTTCTGTGCCATTGGGTGTCATGGAATTATTATTTATATGGGAGTTATCAAGTTTTGGACCACTGGGGGATTCACTACTACCACTCAGTCGTCTATGTGGGCTGGCTAGATCCTGCATTTCCATAGACCTGCAAACAAGATGCAACTAGTTTTAGTGATGTAAGTCAACATGAATTACAGTGGAACTGGCTTTATGAGATGCAGACTGCTATTTATCAACATCCCAGAAACACTCAGTAAAAAATTAACTACTTCTCCCAACTTGATCTTTTCCAGTGCTTAACTCATGTTGTAGCCCCACACATGACTGGCCAGCTACTGTAATTATTTTTGCAGCTTGTAATTAATAAAATTTAAATTCCAAGTACTTTACTTTAAAAATTGATTTAATAATTTATTTTTAAAATACATAAAAAGATGGAATCACCAATATATGAGGACATATATTCTCTTAAAAACAAATTAACACTGTGCTTTTGTAAGATTTACCACTCAGTGGCAATATAATGGGCCTCCAAACCAAATAAAACACTTGAAGCAATTGTGGAAACCTACCATCTACTGACAGGGAATGAGATATTCCTGATGTATGTGTTTACTCTGGCAAACTACTTAATTGTTCCTCTGTTTCCTTTGAAACAAATGCAGCATTAAAACATTATTATGTCTGCTCACTTGTTTGCTTTGTGGATTACATAAAGCGTGCCCAATTGAAAAGGGATATGACCGACATACAGTGAATCCATACAGGCGCTAGTGTGCCTCAGCACTCTGCTGTACCTCAGCAGCTGTCGCTCAGTCAAAATGAGAAAAAAGCAATTCCGATAACGCAGAAATTAACGTTTAAGCAGCACAAAAGCAGCTGAATATTTCAGATTTGTGCTTTCAATAGCCTTATATTAAAAGGCCAGCAGCCATCACCACCATGACATATACCTTGGTTGATGCTGGGGCTTATGACTGAAGCGCCCTATCCTTCTGTTGCTTTATAACTAAAACTTTTGATATTGTTATTTGATGTGCTCATTCTAAGTAATTGCTTCCAGTAGAAACTTCATATGTTGCTGTGCCTCCAAGGCATTTGAAGCAGTAATTTTTCAGTTTAAGAGAAATGCCTAGGCTCTTTTAAAGACTATTAAAATTATATATAAAATTACTCCTGCAGTAATGGTATAAATATCCTTAAGCCTAAGTGTCATTTCAGGTACGAAGCTTTCGTATTTTAACTGAAATTTTATCACAGGTTCTAAACATAGATCCTTTATTTAGTATTTCTTCACCTAAAACAATCTACAAAAAAAAGAAGATGATACTGCAATGAGTTCAAAATGCCAGCATCGAATATAAACTCAAACAATTTAGTGAAAAAGTTACGTGCTCATGGTTGACAGACTTGGTTGCATGCACGTAAAAGCTACGCTCCAGTATTTACTCATCTGCTTAATGTGGGAAACAAGAATAAATATTTTACTTATCACTTGAAGTTAAAAAAAAAATCCCCAACATTTAAAGACTTGCAAAAAATTAGCAGTTTTCGGTCAAATCCTTACCTGCAGCTTGAGGAAACAGCAACATCTGAACTGGTTTGGGACTTCTGCACCTGTAAACCAGGGAAACAAACAGAAGCTTCTATTACTCCGCTTTACTATGAGGCCTTAATTTAAAGAAAGGATATCACTACGGATGACAATTCTGTCCTTTAAATCCAAAGGGAGAGGAGGAGGGTGCGGTGCCCGTGAAAGGCATATTGTCTTGAAATTGAAGGCTCAACTGTTGTTTCCCCGGCAGGTCTCTCTCCCTCCTCCCCGCGCCAGGGGACGGCAGCCAAGTGACGGGATAGTGATTCATCAGGGGCCCGTGACAGCTGCAGAGGGGCTCACTCCTCCCACGGCTCGGCTCGGCTCGGCTCGGCTCTGCCTGCACCCCGCAAAGGTAACCCCGCCGCGCCGCCCCGCCAAGGGCAGCACCGGCTGCTCCAGCCCCGAGCCCCCCAGCATCCTCCGCTCCTCCAGCCTCTTCTCATCCCTCCTTTCCCCTTCAGTCCTGACAGATTCCTGCCCTCATCATACTGGTTTTCCTCTTCCTTTGCTCTTCGCCATCCTTCCTCTGTGCCTGGGAAGGGAACCCACAAGTCAAGCTCACCCCAAAGGCAAGCTGGAGATGCTGACGTTAATTTTTTTTTGGGGGGAGGGGTATAGAATAACAAGGGGCAAGTCTCACTATGGTAAAGACCTTCACTATATAGCCAACAGCCTTACGGAACCATCTCTGAAAGAAGCCCATTTCCAGCCAGGTCGAATTAAAATAAAAACTCCACACGTTACTGCATAGTTTGACTCGTGAAAATGCCAGTTGCTAATGAGATTTCTGATACAATTACTTAAAAGGATACTTCTGGCTGAATAAATGGGAGGAAGCTGTAGCATTTACCTCTGAGGTCACTCATGAAGAAAAGGAATCTGGTTCCACTGGGAAACCCACCAATAATTTTTTAGTTTAACAAAATTATTCCTTTTATAACTCAGGTGAGTAATAGTTCTAATATTCCATCAGAAAAACACTGATGTTTTACCAACAAACTCTAGCCAGTTACAATTGTCAGCAGGTGATAAAATTCAGGTGGAGATACACTGCTAGACACTGCTAGCTTAAAAGCACATGAAAGCTTCTCTGGGCAAGGTATATATTCTCTTAATGTCTGCAGTGAGGATCCTTCTTGTGCGTTTCCATTCAACCTGAACTGACATCTCTTAAATGATCACAGAGCAAAGACAAGGGAGATGAGGCATTTTAAGTGCCATAAAAATCATCCAAGCAAGTCCTACTTATGTGTCTGTAGGGTGGGTTTTTTGTTATTTTTAATCACAGACAGAATTACTACTAGCAAGAGTAAACAACTGCTAGGGGCAGCCAGGCAATGAAGAACATTACAAATGATGTCAAGAAGCACGCAATAACGCATGCTGAAAAACATCAATCTTTTTATAACTGGGTACTTAAAGTACTGCATAACATGCTTTTCAATACATTGTTGCATGCCAAATCAAACTAGACTAGGACATACAGTCAAAACTGTGCATTTTGGTTTAAGGATTTTTCCCCTCAGTTCTTTACCCCAGAAACTGCTGCAGAGTGCCTTAGGATATGCTTCTGCTGTTACTTCTAAACACCTGGAAAAAATTATAGGTGAGAACTAAGTTTGCCTACAGAGCTATCTTCACTCCCTCTTGCACGGGATCTTTTAAAACATATCTTTTATATGAGAAAAAACTTCCTTTTTCAAATGGATGCTTTAATTAACTGCTTTTTTCCAACATGCCCTACAGAATTATTCATACTTGATTAAAATTAAAAAAACATTTAAACCTCACTATTTTAAGTACCAAATTTTTACAAAAATAGTAACTTCTGTACATTTGAAAATATATACAAATATACATATATACATGTTCATGTATGTGCATAGCGAGAAAGATCTCATTTATGGATTCATGGGACAGGGCAAAAAAAAATAACCACCTCATTCAAAGTGAATTAAATATATACCTTAAATGTCCTCCAACACTCTATGATTTGTTAAAGTTCATATCCACAATTTTCATTTTCATTAGACGTACTTTAGATATATTCCTTTGTGTCTCAAGGATTATTTAAACCATGTGTTGCACGTTACCAAATTTAAAAATGACTCTTTAATCAAAATAACTTTAAAACAACTAATCCTCACTTAGGCTGGTCAGCTGAATCCACAGAGTGGTCCAGGAAAAATAAATCTACTCTCAAGAATGCGAATGCAGACAACAATTAGACACAGATGTGAGTGAAATTAGTTACAGTTTACAAAATGCTACACTTCACATGCTTTCAGTTTTTTATGTGCAGTACAAAATTACAGCGTAGTAAGGAACCACACTTATGACGACCAGTTAGTTCATAGAATAAAAACATTTCTGGGTGGTGTGTGCTTGTGCTTTCTCTCATATATTCCTATTTTGTCAACAGGTTTCTGGATAATTGAAGTTTGGCAACGTAACTCACATGTCAAATAAAAAGTGGGGGAAAAAACCCAAACACTTGGCCTTACCCAGACAAAAATGGGTCACATAAAAAAAAAGAAAAAATTAAAAAAAAAAACCAAAAACCCCCACCCCCCCAAAAAAACCCCCCCAAAACCAAGAGCTGTCACACCCCCTTCATACTCAATGCTCTGCTTAAACCTTAAACTCAAAATGCCTTATATGCCAAATGGCATACACGTTCTTCTTAATACCTCGAAAACACCACTGTGTATAATTTGATTGCTGTAAGTAACATTCGCATCTTTCTCCTTAATACAGATTGCAGATTGGGCACCGTGTAGTACATGGTGAGAAAAAAAGGACAATGATAGCAAAGCTACTTAAAATTCATCCATTTAAGAATCTTAAATCAGTAACATCAAATTCTGATTAGTTAATGAGGTCTTTTAAGTTTGCCTTTTTTTCTAATTAAATTTATAATTCTTCACAGATGTAGGTTTTGTTGATGTTCAATTTGTCTCTCTCATTTTGTTAAACCTCACATAGTACTCCACCAATCCATTGAATAGCCACATTAAATCTGTTAATACCATGCTCTTCAACCCCAGAAATTATTTCCAGAAGGCAAACTTGCTTTGAGAGATCATCAAACAAGACTTAAGGTACACATTTTATCACATTTTCCCTACCACAGAGCTCAGGATGCAGAGGAAAATTCATGACTTTTGCACTGTTTATTATACTTTGCTAAATTACAAATCAAAAGCATCTGACAGAAGATCATGTATGAAGCCAAAAAGTTAATAATGTTCTGTGAAAAGTAAACTGTAAATGGGAAGGGATTCTAAATTTCAGCAGCACAGAGCAAATAAAATGTAGGTACTTCTCTAAATTACAGGTTTTCCACAGTATTTTTGCTTGCTAGGAGCAATTTTTTTAATGGCTATAATTTAAAACATTTTTCCAGCTGAAAAGAAATTTTCGAAGTGAAAATAAGAATTTAACCCAGAAAACTATAGCCAGCACACACGTTTTCTCTTAAAATACAGTTCTACTTTAAAGAAGCGAATTTCAAAGACAATGGCAGTTTTCAAATGAGGGTGTTCCTTCTTAGGAAAAAAAAAACCTGTCATTTTTAGGAAGGGGTGGAGGGCGGGAGAGAAAGGGACTTTTTCCCAACAGCCCTCTTTGCCTCCCTAAAAGCACGACGCAGTCGGTATCTACCGACATAATGGCTTCAACAGCCGAAATGTTACAAAACTAAAATGCAAATTGGCTGCAGAAAGGCACCTTGCTGGCAACCCAGGAAACTTGGTAATACTTTCACTCTTCCACTAATCATGTATCACTGGGCTCCAGGGGAAGAGGTAGGGCTTTTTCACCAGATATTCTCATCAAAGACAAATTGTACTTATTAAAGCAAAAGCAGTTAATTGCAGTTATTTAATCTTTAATTACTAGTTTAAATTCTTCTAAAAGTGCTGTCCTGCATGCTCATTTCATACACTCATGAATGAAAGGTTTTGAAATCCCAACACTTTCTTCCCTTTAAGAAAGAAGTACTACAATGTGACAGTGCTTCTATTATGACCAGCCATTTAAGAATGTCTTTTTGCTTTTCCAAGATTTTTTTTGGCTCCTGAGAAATATTTCATACTTATTGCAATTCAAACAAAATGATTACTCATTCCTTTTTTCTCCTAAGGTGAAGCGTGACTCCAGCCGTCTGTCACTGTGCAGAACTGCTGAGAGGGGATGGCTGCTCATTTCCAGACCCTTCCAGGCCTTGGGAAAACTCTGACAGCAGTGAGGTGCTTGGCTAAAAACTGCATGTCATGTCATTGTGAGCAACATGAAAACGCTGTGTGCGTATGTGTTTATATACCTAAAATTCTGTAATGTGTATTCACAAGTATATGTACTTTTAAAGATGCATATCCACATATATACTATTCATTTATTTTACACCTCAAACCAGTAGTCTGTGTTCTGGCAGATGCTTTGCGAACCATCTCAGTATGGGATGGAAAATAAAATAATCTTTATACATGGTATCTAATGTTAAAAACTTCCAATGATACACTACACCACATTTCCCCTTCTTATTCCAAATTTCCCTCTGTGCTCATTTTTAAATTTAAACAAACTATGAAACACACTCTCATGTTTTTTTCCTGGAAAGCTTTTATCTCTTCCGCTTACCTCAGTTTTAAATGTTTGCTTACAGAAGAAAGAAAAGAACACCCCAAAACCCCACCACCTTCAAAGAAACATTTCTAAATGCACTAACACCTTTATTTTTCCAGAATCAATCTTGCACTGAAAAGGGCAGTCCTTCCTCTTGGTGTTTGAAACACCGAGAGAATGTTGGGTGGGTTTTGGTTGCTCAAAAGCAAGATGAAAACTTAATGAGACTTCAGAAGGTCTTTAACTTCCTCGTTCTAAGATCACCGTTCTAAATAAGCCACCTAAAATGTCAATAAACATCAAATATTTCAGTTGTGTAGATGTTTATTCTGTCATCTTGAAAAGTTCTCCTGTGGGGATCTGAATGTTTTCCTTGGTGTTTGGAAAATTTAAACATATTAAGCAAAAGGATTTCCTGCTTCAGAAAGCACTGTCAAAATCTCTGTCAGGCATTTCTTCCTCCCAATTTTTTTTATTATTTTTCTCACGCTCTCATGTCTCTTTCAACAAGGTCTGCTGGTTTCGTACCGTACGTGCCTATTTCCACCCCCCATTTCACATCTCACCATCACGTTACTCTTATCTGCCGAACCATTAGCACTCGAGGAAATCAAACAGGAGAATCCCCAAACCTGGCCGATCACAATAAACAGAACCTCCTAACATCTGTTTTGTGGGAAGCCTACAAACCCCAGCCTGAACTACGGCCAAAATTAACTGCTGCACGCGGTGATTTATAATTGAGCGCTGCTCTCCTCCGGAGCGGCAGAAAGCGCGGAACGCGCCTCTGCCCCTCCGCGCAGCCCGGCCCCGCCGCCGCGGGACCCCGCGCT
>VZRQ01003281.1:139515-207381 GCA_013397975.1 Machaerirhynchus nigripectus | reverse complement strand
CCGCCCCCTCCGCCCCCTGCCCGGCCGACAGGGCCCCCCTTCCTTGCACCTTCCTCAGCCTCACCCCAGAAAAACTCCTGAAAATCCCTCGGGTCCCTCCTCATTTAGAAAGTTGAATTGAGTGTAGATGCGTCCCCTCTTGTAAGCTGGGTTTAAACTAAAGCCGTCCTAATAGAATAACTGGAATTACACCAACATTATATCAATGAGAGAAGCTAAATAGGGATACTCATAGAGGCTCTTAAGCATACAACCAGCATGCACGCCCGGACATGCCGTTTTGATTGGATATGTAACAGATTTGTTCTCAAATATCTGAGATTCTTGCAACCTTGTAAAGAAAGGGTCTGCTAAAACTATTTAAGCTAGCCTTCTCCAGTTTAAGGGTATTTATTAAATAAAATATCTGGAACTTTTAAAATGGTTTAAACCACTTAAACCATTAAATATCTGTATGCCTAAACCCAAATGTAAATATAGTCAAATTCGTATTTTAATTATTACTAATCACTTACTTAAGTTTTAAAATTTAAAACTGTATAAAGGCCATTTCCACAGACCATATAAATGTTTCCAGTGAAGAGAGAGATGGTTGCATAGAGTTAAATTTGTGCATTAAGTAACAGTAACTTTAAAGCTTAGCTTTTACCAATCAATAAGTAATTAAGTAATTTAATTAGTAAGCCATTAAACTGAAATGGGTTTATGATGCTTTTCTATTACAGAACTTTTAGTTGCTCATAATTAAAAAAAAACAACAAACCTCTTTTAAAATATATATACATTATGTTAAAAAACATTATAACATACATAGTAACTAAATTTGACCAGCGTTCTCCGGAGCATTTCCACTTTGCAGACAGTATCTTTCACTTCATGTAACACTAATTTTTCTATACTTTTTTTCAGTACGCATAATCCAAATATGATGAGGAAAACAGCATAACGATTTGTAGTACCAAAAAAGAAGTCTTAATACCATGCCAGGTCTAAAGTACTAAATCTAAAAAAACCAAATCAAAACAAAACCAAAAAATCAACAAACCCCCCGACTTTATACTGTATAAACAGATTGAAACAGAACTTTTTTTTTCTCTTTACAAAAACCTGCGGTTATTCACTGCTAATATATCCTTACCTTCAATTAACTAATCTGTGAATGAAAGCAATACTTCTAGAGGAGAAATATCTTCTGGCTACTACATCCCAGTAAGTGAGACATTATTTTGTAGCAAGTACACTGGGAATACTTCAGGAAAGCAGATCGGTTTGCATAGCTACAAGTCAACCTCGAGCTGAAAAGGCACCTAGGATTTCATTTTGTTTAGCGGAGAAAAGGGATCTCGGGACAGTCACACACCATATATGGGAACCCAGGTCAAAATAAGCAGCTTTCGATTGGGCCTGTCTGCGTAGCCAGCACAAACACAATCCCATCACTTCTTCAGAGTCACAAACCACATCTCACGCCAAGAAAACTATTTATCATGTTCTATATTAAACTGTGAAAGAAATACAAATTACTTATTATGGAGTCACGCAGTTTTGTCAGGTAAAACTGAAACACAGGGCTATGCAATCATTCTGAACTATATGCTTCCTTGGAACAGCCACAATTTTCTGGAAAATGCTTACCACTGAATTCTATACCAGTGTTAATAAGATCATTTTTTAGAAGCCCTACCCAATCCGATATAAAGACATGTCTTGCTTCACTGACTGTAGGAGCTACATCTATTAAATGAAAAATCAGGCACACACTTTAATGAAGCAGAAGCTCATTTTTTTCTAGAAGAAAAATTCAAAGTATCATATTGTTGTTGTGAGGTACCATCTAACACTGGAAAATGTAACTCAAAACCCTTTCTCAAAAATAGTGATACTTAAATGATGCTATGGAAATCAAAAATTATTTAGAAAAAAGACTGTGACTTCAATGATGCATGTAAACTTTTGCATAAATCTATTTCATTCCCTTATTGGAAAAAACCCAAACAGCACAAATATATGAATAAATTTCAGTATTTTAAATGTAAAGGTTACTGAAACAGGTTTATTGTTAGTTAGTTTGTAGTCCCTACTGGGAGTTTGATCTAAGTAATAACTTCAGAAGTGTGCCCAGTCTCTGTATTTAATTAAAGTAAGACAGATCCCCACACACACGTACAGAGCTTGATGATGTGATGATAAACATGGGATAAATTACACAGTGGCTAAAATGATCAGAAAAAGGGCGTTGATGATGCATCCCAATAAAAGAATCAGCTTTGAGAAGAGATTTTACAGAATCTCTTCTGTAGTATGGCATGTAGGCAGTATGGGAACTGAAGCCCTATAAATGATCTAGATGGGGGATATGAGATAAAGGAGGGTCCTCTGTGTTTATACAGCCATTAAACAGTGCCTTAAAGTTCTTTATCTGATGTCTGAAGATTGGACTTCAGATTAGTGTATATCATTACCCCATGATAGGGTGTAACCTATGAACTTATCCTATAGCTGATACTGTGGACCAGATCCTCATTTAGTTTAACTGAGTGCAGTTCTTTTTATTTCAATAGGTAATCTAATTATGACAGCTGAGCACTGCACCGATTTGAAACCTACTTGAAAGAGGTTTGTTTACTTATCTTTTGGGGTTTGTTCTCCCCAGTAAGCATACCAAATCAGTGCAGGGTGCATTGTTGGTCACTGGCACCCAGCATCATTTTCAAACCACAATTGCACTAACACTGAGTTTGGAACAGAGATTTCAGCGGGATTTGTATATGTTTACATCATGCCTAAATTTGCCCTGATTCTGCATTCCCATTAATGCAGCTGGCATCTCAGGAGTCCTAAGAAGTAAAGGACCAGGCCTATTACATAATATCAAATGCACAACAAGCTATTGGGTATATTATTACAACCATTACTCATGCAATATGGTTTTAACTTCATATGCAGTGTCACACACTTGTTTTAGCACAAGTAAAATGGGTCCATCTGGAACACAGTATTTACTGGGCGCTTAGGTGCCACAATTACAGATGTTCTGGTAATTAAGAAAAATTAGATGTAAGATGTATATGGAACAGTGGGGTGTTCACGTTTGTCTCCAAGTAGGAAGTACTACTGAAATATTTAACATCAGAAAAAGGCCTAGGAAGACCACACTTCATTAAAGCAAAAGATGCATCCCATTGCTCCTGAAAGCCACCGCCTGGCCCTTCCCATAACAACTGCAGTGCAACGTCAGAACCCTCTGAAGCAGCAATATCCCTCCTATGCCTCCATACAAGTTTTATCTTACACATAGCAGCTGTTGCCTAGAGACATCCCTGGCTGGAACAGAAGTTTGCAGCATTTGACAGGAGCCCGTATTGTCTCATGCTACTCATGTGAGCAAAAGTAGAAAGACCTTGGTAAATACAAACAATAAAATTGACAGAAATCAACAATTTTAAGTGTTCTGTCCAAAAACTATCAGTGTGACTAAGAAGAACAATTTCATTATAATCTTTCAAGATTTTTGGGATAAAATTAATATTGAATTAAGGTCTGTGTGTAATGTGTTGTGAGAAAAGGCATGTGCTGTTAACCATGATCCTCAGCCAAAACACATAGGAACTGCTGGCCCCAGTTTGCTAGTTTTGCTAGTTTGCATGCAATTGTAGTTGTTTTCAATCCACCCCTTCAGTACGAACTACAGAACCGTTTCGTACAATTTAAAATAGGAAAGAGTAATCTTTATTAAGCTTAAGTAGATGCTGCTTTAGCTTTTTGAATGAATGCATGACTTACGTATGATTCTGAAATAGTTCTTCACAGCCGTGATATAAACAAATGCAGAGATTGTCCACAGAAGAACGGTTCAAAATCTAGTTTGAAAGCAAATGCCCTAGTATATCTCAATTTTTCATTCTCCGAAGTGAAAGTATGCTTGTTTTTTCAGTAGTTTTGTTGCATCTTACAAGCATTATGTTAAAGGGAGGAAAAAATAGTGTATATTTATTTATTTATTTATTTATTTATTTACAGGTGCCAGTAGTGCATATTATAGATATACTCAGTACTCTAACTGCAAAATAAAAAAGTAGTTTGTCTAGGAAAGGTTTCCTAGATTAACTTAAATTTTAAATGTATCTAATACTGTAATTTCCCTTTGGGTATTTTTTAACACCCTGGAAATCTCATGAAGGTTATGACTGCCACACAAAAATACTGAAAAGCTTTGGTCTCCAGATCATCTGAAGTAGATGCTCTACCCAAAAGTGATGGCTTTTACCCAAAGACCGATACACCAGGTCTGTGACATCCTGAGGACAGAGCTCTGAGGTCTACTACAGGTTTAAGGGTAATGTAGCTTTTCCAACTACAACAGTCTTAATTTAAGCAATGTCTTAGCTATTAAACTGAACTATAGAAAATTACCTTCCATTTTCCAATAAGGTTCAAGAGTTTTACAGGGGGACTTTTAATATGGTCTACAGTACCTAAAAATCAGTGGAGTGTTACTTTTGTTTGTTGCACAAAAACAGCTGCTCAGAAGATACATCCACATGTTAGTAACTATTTATAAAAGAAGTCCTGCTGAAGACAACATAAATGTCTCTGAAGAACGTTATTTGAAGAATTATCTGTTTATGAGTTAGGGGGTGAAATGAAAGGAGTAAATCGCAATCTGTGAGCATCCTTGAGAAAGAGCTAATTTTTCTAATTGACATTCAGGCTTTTACTCCAGCTCAGCATGGAAACATAACTGCCTAAAATTTGAAAATAATCATCCTTCACTTTGATATGTGAATAATAATTTGCTTATAAAAATGAGCAAGTCAAACCAATTGCACCACTGATGATGAGAAGCAGCTTGCTAGCATTCTAACGGGTGATAAAAGCTGTAATCAGTAGTTCCTCAGAAGACTGGGTTGCAGGAAGAACACACTACAAATGAGAGAGTACCAGCGAGTTGACAAAACAATCAAGTCCTGTTGTTCTGTAAAGACTATAAAACACATCATTTCACACACACGCTATTTTTCCATAGTTCATCCTCCCATGACTGTTTAAACCTTCCCCATCTTTAATTTAGTGCTACTAGAATAAAGGTAGAACTTACAAATAATTGCAAATTTTTTTTTCACAGCAATAACCTACATTTTTGCCAGTGATACAAATACAGTGCGCTGTATGACGTGAGTCAGCTCAGTAATTCTAGACTGTCTTTTCTCCAAATTTTCCCACTAACATGAACAAAACCAGTTTTGTCAGCATCTCCTATAAGGTGGAAAGGAAGATGGAAAGTTCCTCTTTGCTTTTCAACTTTGAATTAAAGTCTTACTCAGAATATTTTACTCTGGAAGAAAAATATGTTTGTTCACTAACCACAGAAACAATAGGTTTATTTGTTGCAAATTCCGTTTTGTTATTATTTCCTAAATGCATTCTGTAATTTTTTTTCCGAAGTGCTATCCATGTCACTGTTCAACAGTAGATGGAGCAGTGGATCATTACTGTATTTTAGTTATTTGTGTCAATTATTACATAATTTTCAGCTACTGACATATAAGGCTGCACAAAAAAAACTTAAAAATGTTACATAGAGAAAATAATTATTAATTAAAGCATTTAGATTTTAAAAGAAACTTGAAAGAACAGCAACCCAGGCTCACTTTGACAAATTATTAAGACAAACCTAAATTTATGACTAATATAAGTGACTCATAAACACACATTCAAATTACAAACCTTGTGTTAGCTGAATACAGTAAATATGTACATCCTTAACTTTGAAACATGCAGTCACACTAACTTTTCTTACAGTGATCTGGAACAGTGAAGTATCTTCTAAAAGTGACATGCATAAATATCCCATACTGTGGGCTTTGTAAGGCAACGGACAAAGTGGAAGTCTAAGGTAAAACAGTCCTGTGATTTATTTCATACTTGCATTGACTTTTTTCCTTGAAACTGTTTTTAAGAAATTTAACACAATAAAGTCTTCTAAGCCCTAAAGTAATTATACCATGACCATAATTTGTTCAGCAGAGGCTAGATTCTCATTTATGTGTAACCATCTAAAATTAAGCATTTAGTTGAAGATGATCATCCAAACACTTATCCTCAGGGGAGATAGACACTTCCAGTCAATGCAGGGGACCCAATTTTGAGGTGTCCCCTACCTATAGACACAGATGGTGGACTTCAGCAGCTCTCAGGTTTTGATGGCTACAGCTGCCCCAAGAATCCAAACTTTGTCAAACCCAACAGTGTAATTTCCCTTGGAATCAAATGGATCTCAATAGTAATTGTATTCACTGAAGTTTCAAAATAGAGCATTCGTCTCTATTTTGAAACTTCGTATAATTACTGACTCAGACTGCCAATATTTGTTGTTACAAATCAAGGCCAGAGGAAAACTTTTTAGATGGCTTCAAAGACCCAGTTCTCATCTCCAAGCCCAGCTCCCTCCCCCGCTTCCTTCCAGCAGCATTAACTTTTTCTCTGCAATCTCACAAATCGGAAAAAGAGTAACCTCTAAAGCTGTTTTAGACTGAAGGTCAGAATTCAAAGGATTGGTAACTTTATCCACAGAGCCTTGCAATCGCATTGCTATTGGAAACACACCCAGAAGCACCAGCACTTGAGATGTTTTTATTAAGCAATGTCAATAGGTACGAAATTTGAAGGTTGGTTTGTTGGGGTTTTTTTTCCATAGTGTAAGGTTTATCAAGACTCATATTTGCAAGAGATCAAATTGCTTTCTGCCACTGAATTTTAGTTTAACATTCTCTCAGGTAAGGAAACTGGGCTCTGTGTTACATGCTAATGAAAACAGCAGCTTTGGTTTGTTTATCTAAATACTTAAAGAGAGGCACCTCTTGCAGCCAAAATGTAAACAAAGCTTAAACTCTTTTTACGGCTTGGATACTTCCAGGCTACTAATACGGATTTTTTTTTCTTTAATTAAGGGCATTATACAGATTTTCTACATATATATCCTGCTTGAAAATCTACCTTTCTGAAGAAATATTTAATTCTTAAACCAATTATTCATAATTACACCGACACTTTGAGCCCACAAACACAAGATGACAGATCCCTTTCAAACCTGGGCTCAAGGGGAAAAAAAAAATCAGAGAGAGCAGTCAGAAATTTTGTGTCTGCAAACCTGTCACTAATTTAGAGGGAAATAGGTTAAAACAAGGATTTCACAAGACTTAGGAACAAGCGAAATTGTGATTCCAGTATCTAAAAAACCAAATCCTATACCTCGCCCTTCTGTCTTACATCACATCTGCATGTCCAAAAGAATGAAGCATTCATATCCACCCAAGAGATTCACCTGAGGAAGTTCTGAAAATGCACCTTTAATGAGACCTTGCTTTATACAATGCAGGAATCTCCATACACAACCACTGCCATTAAAAAATGTTGCTAAACTAGGCACAGACAAATGAAAATGCACCTTGCACTGGATGCCAGTTTATGAGCTGGGAGACACAGCACAGATGCTGCACACTGAGCAGAGGCAGAATGCTTTTCATGCAGTGGTACCAGAAGAATGCAGTATCATAAGGAGAACAGGACACAGAGCTACACACCACAGAAGACAACTGCATGAAAAACTTGAAACAGATTTGAGCAACCTGTTTTTAATTCTTATAATTTGATTTTTAAAAAATTGCAGTCTGTCTGCTGTCAGTAGAAGGAATGTGTTGAGTGCAACTCAGAAATGCTTATTTTTCTTTGGTGCATCTAGTGCCATTGTAATCACAAGCAGGGTTATTTTTTGTAACCAGGCTGATTTTTCATAGCTCATTTGGAAAACACAAAAGCCTAAATTAGAAACACCTTGGAAAATTTAGTAGCTTTAGCAGCCTGAAAATGCACTAGTTTGAAATATATTCCACCAATGTACTCCACCGCAGATGGAGGTTATTGAAATAAAGTCAAAATTAAACTGCTGGAGACTGAACACTGCAGGTGGTGCCTTGTGGTGCCTGGGACACAAGGGGTCATTACCCTTGCTGAGGACACCTCCTGCTCCACCAAGCCCCAGTGAGCTGTGGCCATACAGTAAAGCATCCCCAGCCCCTGCAGCCACTGATGAAGTGCTTACCCACCCCTCAAGCCTCCAGAATGAACACTCCCCCTCCTGAACCTTGATCTGTATCTAGAATGGTTTTGAATTATGAAATAGTCTCAGGAACTGTGTGGTGGTCTCAGGAACAGTCCCAAAGAGGGGAAATGCAAGGGATGGAAAGTGGCTGCCCCTTGTTCCTCTGTGAAACCCAAAAAGGCTGCCACAAAGCAGCGATGATAGCCCTAGAGTGCATTTCTCTTCTCCCATCCCCTCTCTCACAAAATATGCGTCGTTTTTAGTTGGGGTTTTTTGGTTTGTTTGGTTTTTAATGAGAAAACACTCTCAATATTTTCACCTCCAAAATACTATAAAATATTGTGTGTGCATCTCTAAAGCTTGAATTAAGACAGAATCAGCTTCACGGCAATCGGCCTCAGACATATGTGGTGTACCAAGCACAGCAGGAGGTTTATACAAATCTTTCTCTACTAGCTGATGAATTACAGGATTTGCCTTTCATTTTTCTGGTCAGTAAATAAATAATAGCATATAGTTATGCAGCATGCATCCTAAAGCAGCAACCTTTAGGTCAACTGTTTTTACATCAATCTAATACTGGGTTGCCTAAAATTGTTTTTACCATCTGATGAATGTGCAGGATGAAATGCATTTGAGCAGGTCCTGTGTTACAAGGTCACTGTCAACCAGTGACAGGCCCCTGTCCTGAAGTCCAGTCCAAAGGTGGACTGTGGTACCCATTAGTTGTCCTCCTGACCTCAAGAGGGCTGTGCACTGCTGGCTGGAGTCTATCCTCACATTCCAGGTTGCAGGAAACAGGTCTAGTTATCTCATCATGTTTGGATGCACTGACGTTCACCAAGACAACAGTTTCTCAAAATTTGAATGGGTACAATAAAATGACTTGAAGTGAATGGCAGTGAAAAAATAGCTGTAAGTTAATACGCAGTAAAAATGTTTCCTATTAATTTAGTGAGAGAAGTGGACTTTAGAGACCCTGAGTAAGAGGTTTGAAGTCTTCTGTTTACATTTGGTTTAGAAATTCATGACTATGAATAAAAACCCAATAAATCACAGTGATTTAAGAGATTGGTTTGAGACACTGATTTGCTAAATCTTTACACTCACCTAAACTTGCTTGTAACTTTGCAAGACATAAGTTTCTCTGTTTTAATAACAGCTTAAAGATACCTGCCGAATATCCAATTTTAGCTCTTTTTAAGCATGTGTAAATTTTCTCTTGCTAGAAAGATCCATGGATAATACCAATAAATATTCCCTCAAATAGCTGAGAACTAGTAGTAATGCAAAGTATTTGCAGTCAGACAGCAGTGAGCCCATTTAACAGTCAGTAAACATGAAAGTACACACGCAGACATCAGTGGAAATGTGGAAAACACCAAATATATAATAAAAATAGTGATACCCAGACTTCATAAGATTTCCAAATAGGTGTCATGCGCTCATGGGAATGACATTTACTATCTCCTTTAGCATATGAAAATGTGCTTCTTTCCTTCCATCCCAGGACTAATAAGCCACAGCATCCTTCCCTGCCTAACATCAAATGCCATGCTATCCAAATTAACATCTCCTTAGGGTTGGTTCTACTGAAAGAAGTAAATCCAGTAAATTTTCTTCACTTGAATTCATCTTGGATTAGCTCCTTGATTTGAAAATCCCAGAAAATGTACTTCTGAAATGTGCAAATGGATTCACAAAATAGAAATTAAAAAAAGAAAAAGAAATTTAAGCCCTGGCTTTCTCCAAGTCTAAAAAACATAAATACTGGTTTATTGTTTAAAATTTGTTTGCTTTCCCCACCTGCCTGCAATTACAACTCTGACTTCATTAGCTGAATACTGCTAAATGCATCCCAATCATCTTTTCATAACTGCACCCTGAAACACTGTTTTATTTATTCACTCTTGATCACCTTATCTGATTATTTCTCCATTTACATAATTCCTTGCTAGTTCCGGAAATTACTTTTCAGGAAACATTTATCAGAGAAGCCAGTGCATTGTCCAACACGCCAGTGTCTTGCCCCTAACCACGTTACAAATGCCTTCCTTGGAGTTTGTTCTCCCGTGCGGGGGTGACTGTCCTATGGCTGGTCAGACGCTTACCTCCCTCCTCCTGACTCTGACAACACCAAAAAGGAGTGGATGTATTTATTAGATCACTTTTGTGTTCAGTCTCTCAGCTCTCATGATCGGAACCACTGAAGTAGGAATCACTGATAAGCTGAACTTTACTGGCAGTGAGGACACTCCTGTGGCACCACGAGCTGGGTGGCTCACGGTTTTGCTCTCCAGCTGTTCATGAGCTGCCAGCAAGAGCTGAGGATGCCCAAGTTCACCTAGCAGCTCTCTCAATTTACTTTTTGGTTCCTCAATTTACACGATTTGTCTTTCTTTACACAAGGCAGTTAAACTCTCCTTCTCTGGGGGAATACCCACGCGTATTTGCCATGGGAATTTATTCTCTTAGATTTTCTATAGCATTGAGAAGGTGTTTGTATTTTGTTTGTGAAGTGTAGGGGATCGGTCTCTCTGATATTGATCAATATTTTATATATTTCTCCTTACCCCTCTAACCATTCCTACACCACATCTTGCTAGGACAGGTGTGAAATTATCGATCCTACTGGAAATGTGATTGTTTCTTTTTTGAGTTTGGGGTCATGGGGAGGAATTTTGTTGCTTCACAACTTCAGCAGATGAGGATCTTTGGGTTAAGGCTGTGTTACACGGAGAGAAAGCAAAACATTTCTTTTCTCTGATCTTTTGCATCCAGCCTTCAGTCTACAGGGCAGGGAAGTTAAGATGAACTGCCAAAGTCCATGACAGACTAATTGGTGATGGAATTATTTGGCGGAAGATTGCTGCTTGGTTTGACAAGACTTCAAAATGTGAAAACCACTTGGTAGACAGGGAAAGCTGCAGAATATCTGTTTTTCATGACAGGTTTTTTAAGGGTTATATTGATTCGGAATCATTCCCATTTTACAGGCATTGTCATTTTTTGACCTGATGCATCTGTCCTGGGAAAGCCATGGTGGTACAGTAATACACCAACAGCTGAAATTAGTTCTGCGGCTCTTGAGTTTTGGAGGGGATGCAGACACCATATGATATTTGTTTTCAGACATAACTGCTTCATCTTTCATTCTTTCCCTGAGCTGAACCGACAATCAGAAACCACGAGCCTTGCCTTGGATTTATGATGTTGAATGAAAGCCCACTGGATAATAAAATTAACACCATTCATGACTTAATTAATGATAAGCACCATGTGTCTTTTACTAAGCCAGCAGTAACTGGACATAGGACACAGTGGATAGATGGGTTCTGAAGCAAATGCAGAGGCCTTTCCTTTTACCTCCTACACCTTTCTCGTATCATCCTTCAGTGCAGCTACGGTCTTCAGAATACAAAGGATTAGTTTAACCCAATACTGAGATCAAATTAAGACTCTGCATACATTACCAGAAGGTTGTGTGATATCTGGTGATTGGACTGACATAAACGTCTCCTCCAGAGTGATGCAATAATCTGTATTTTGGGGGTTTTTAAACACACATGGGAGTAAAGATTTTAAATATATTTGCTAAATGTGCAAGCAAGTTTGGTGACTTCATTAGAAATTAAATTTAAAAAAATATTTCCTTTCAAAATAATTGCTGAAACAGTCTTCTTTTGTGTTCAACTACTTCATTCATATGCATTTTTTATTTCTGGACAAAAGTGGAGTTTATGTCAATAATTAAAAATGTGCAAAATTATATGATCACTTTGTATTTACACTGGCTTTTGCTTCATCCCCTGCATATTATTCTGATTGCATAAATATTCAAAGAAAAACACCCAGGGAAATTTTCTAAGTGGTGCATAGAGACTACACTATGCAGTTCCTATTAATTGGAATAAGTCACATGGTTATGTTCTCACACTCTAATTTGAAAATTTCCCTCCTGCCTTTCACCATCTAAGATAATTGTCTAATTCCAGGTATGCACTGTCTGCATCTCCCACTCTGCAATCTATAAATACAGAAGGGACATAGAGTCTTTCACACTTTGGGATGCTCCATTGGCATTTTATACCCAGAAGAAAAAGTCTCCAGCCTAACAAGGGTTACTCTATTCCTCGTGCTGCTCCTAATCCTCATCTCTAAGGATGTTTTCATTAATATCTTTGCTGAAATGTGTATTTAGATGCAGAGAAAATCAATATCCTGGGAGCTTCTAAAATAATTAAAAGTACAATTACCAAAAAAAAAGTAGGATCAAAAGAACCACTAAAACTAGAGTAAGAGATAACCTGTAACCCATCAAGCAGTCCCAGAAACGGTGCTTTGACATTCCTGCCCCAGAAGCTAATGACAGCAAGTATAAATGAAAGATTTTTGCATTTGACTATATTTGAACATTCCCCACAATGTGCCAGGAAGGTCAGCCAGGGTATTTTAGAGCAAGGCTGTGAGTAGAGAGAATTACAGGCTTAGAGTTACTTACAGGTCCTTGCCAGAGGTTCCCTCTGTTTTATAGCTCATAGGCTTCAATTTTCGCAGTTGCTGCTTCTAACCAGTTTTTTTACATCTCCTGAAAACCAGGAGTGGGGGAAGGGAGGGCTTTTTTCCCCACAGAGATAACTTCAAGAGATCCAGTGACCATGGAAGCAGAGGCAATGAACATGGGCAGCCAGCGGGAGCACAGCTGGCTCAAGGCAGCACCTCACACCAGGCTGGAATCTAGTGGTGGAGCAGCTGCCAAGGTGTTGAAGCTTCCGTGTTGGGAAACTTGAAGAGAAGATCATAGGGTGGCTTAAGCAAAGACAATCAAGTGTCAGGGAAGAAGGAGAGGTTTGCTGATGAGGTTAGTGTAGTTCTGGAGAGGAAGGGGTCTGGTTTTTGGGATGCAAGTTGCTTAAAAGTGAGTTCTCTGGGCTTGGAAGCCATGAGGGTGCAATGGCTTGGGGTTGACAAAGACCAACCAAGCACCTCTTACCAAAACCCCAGCCTGGGGAGAGGGACACACAAAGGGCTGTGCCACCAAAAGCACCCTTGGGACCAAAAGGCAGCTTGCCTGCACTGGAGACCTGCATGCCTCCAACCATCCCATCATCACTGCATGGCAGCCCTATCCTACAGTTTCACAGATGTCCACCCAAAGATACATTTGTCTTTAGCTTCTCATCAGCCAAAGACACATCCACACAATCTCCACAACCCATCTTGGTGTTTTCCTAAAACTTAAAGGAGTGTGACAAATGTGAGGCTGGCTAGCTTTCCATCAGACTGGACTGAGGTTACCCAAGAAATTGAAAAGTTATTATTAGGAGACATGCAGCTAGACAGACATATACAAAGAATGTGGTTGCAAAAGCCTTTTTGCTTTAGGAAACCAGGTTATAACAAGAAACTGCCTGATCTCCATTTACAGTTCTGTTCAGCTGTTTTAATGAAGTTTTTGATTTTGCTGACAGGGCAACTTCATTTTACATAGAAAGACAGTTCCCCAGAGGGTAAGATCTGTCAGTTGTCACACGAAATCCTTTCAGTCCCTGCCTACAAAAGCAAAGGTGTACCTCAAGAAATCAGGTTCATCCTATAGAGCTGCTGAAGGAAGGAAAACAATACTACAGACAAAAAACCCTTCCCTGGTTTCATTGTGCCTTGCTTTCTTTCAGGGACCAGCTATGGCTGCAATCAAAAAGTCACTTCTTATTTATATTATAGATTGCTTGAAAGTTTTTTTCCGGTCTCAGACCTGCTGCTGTTAACAGCTGGACTGTCGTGTGTCATATGCGGGTCAGACTGACTTTCTCTTCTCCACCACGCAGCAGCAGTTAATAGGTAAGAATGGTGTCAATGAAGAGTACCTTTCTTTTTCACCCATTCTTTCAGTCTACTTTAATGGATACAAAAAAGTAAAATCAAAGGCACCACAGCAATGCAAGGAAGGATGAGACTACCAGAAAAGAACCACAAGCCAACAGGAATGGACACTATATATGAGCCCATGAATAACCTGATTTTCCACCAAGCAGGTCTTGAAAAGGCTGTGTTACACAGCCTGCTGGAATGCCTGAGGCTCTCAGCTTGTTTCAAAGCAAAAGGGAAGACTTGGCAACCTCAGGTCCTAAAATGGTGGGAAAAAAGTTTTGCATCAGGGAGAGGTAAAGCAAGAGTCTTTCCTTCTCTCTCAGTGACCTGATGCCTTGATGATTTCCAGCTAGGGTTACCTGATTTGGGGAAATTACCGATGCTCTGTTGAAAAGGACTATTTTCCTGAAATAAGCAAATCTCAAATCAGGAATCTTCTCACCTAAACAAAATGAAGTCCCTCCTATCAAAAAATATTTTAAAAGCTGTAAGAACAAAAAAAGATGAAAAGTCTTTGCATTTAGAATGTCCTACAAATTTTATCGTATCCTGCAATTTTCTGAAAACCCATGTTTCCCTCTGTTAACCCTTGTTAAACAAAACAAAATCCCTTTGTAAACAAGTTTTTCCTTTTTAATATAATTTCCCTTATACAATATTATTTTTACTCCAGTCTTAACTCCTCTGCAGAAACCTGTTTCTAGTAAAACAGTTATGGAAGGGGAAAGCACTAAACAAGCAACAAAGGTGGAAACTCCATGCCTCTAAGTAATACTATTTCTAAACTTGATATCTGTCTTTTAAAACATTTTAAAATTATATTAATTCAGAACCATACTAAACTGATTCTGTCCTTTACTAATAAAGACATGAGACCAAAGACTGTAACCAACTAGACTGGGCCACGTCCTGTGTTTTCACTATCAGTGATAAAAATAAAGCTCAAAAGATGAACCCAGCTGAAATTAGTAGATTTCTATGATATTGATACCTATGCAGTGTTCTTTTAATTGTGGTCTTCCTTAAATGCAAAAGATAAAGGATGATAAAGGAAGTTAAGTCTTTAACAAGCTGTAAATGGAAAGCCTGCCTACAAGGTTTTCATACCAATGATGAATTCATCACTGAAATTCTACTTTTCCTCATAGATCATGTCTTTGCTCAAGTAAAACTGTTGAAACTTGTATTCAAAGTATTGAGAAGATGTATCCAAAAAAAAAAAAAAAAAACAACCCACCAAAAACCCTGCTCCACAATATAAGCTGTTATTAGGGTTTCTGTAATGCTTCAGCATTTGAAGCTCTTAGAAAACTTACCTTTATTGTACCACTTGAAAAAAAAAAGGTATCATCATATGTAAAAGGAAGAGAGGAGTATATGGAGAGTTGCAACCACAGTCAGTTTGCAAACACTGAAACTTTCATGCAATATAGGTGTAAAAATTGAGTATACCTACCAGTACATCTAGCCTGACTGGATAGCTATAATTTAAGCAGGTGGCTGACAGATGTCATATCTCAAGCATGCCTTTTCATGTTCATTTTAATTTTAATCTCATTCTCATGTCTCAAGTATGCATTTAAAATTATTTGCGAACATATTGTAGTGTGTAGTGTACATGATCCTTGAAAGAGATTTCAAAGTAGAGTTCAAAGCTGCCAACTGATTACACAATGGGAAAAATGAGAATAACCACTGCCAATTTACCAGCCCCCAAGACAGACAAAGATGGCCTGTTCCACAGCTAACTGCAGCACCGAGGTTTCAGAATGCAAAGTACGGCAATCTTTGCCAAAGTTAAAATGAAGTTTTTGCTGTAACTTGCTGAAAAATATATTAAACTGCTGCTTGTAGACTGAGAAGATGTAGATGTAACTCGCCCTTCACTGTTCAAGGGTTTGCAGATGGTAATCTCATTGCACTGTAATGTTGCAAAGGTTTTCCTCTAGATGCTATTTTTAAGCTTCATTCAGAGGTTTGATTCTGCAGAGGAAGTGTCAGAAACCAAAAATTACTAGTTATGGTGCCACCACTTGCTTCATATATGATCTGAGTACTTCAACAGAAGAAACATACTTCTGTGTAAGTACATACCAATTTCACACATGACCATATCTATCCAAGTGGAAGATGAGTGGTTATTCCGGAAAATAAGAGCTGAATTCTCGGCTGGCAAAAGCAGCATACCAAAAAGCAAACTTAAGTTCTGAATATCATCTGGAAAGTTGTCCTGATGAATGTAATCTCCCTCACAGGAATAAAACCATCCTATCAAACCCACAAGGGTACACTGAGATTTAATTAACTGCCCTGACTTTCAGGAAGAAAGTACCACATAGTAACAACAGGTGACATTGAGAAAGTCTTAAGTACAAAATACAACTGTTTTGCCAAATACAAGCAGTACTCTTTTGTTTTTATTAACAGATGCATCATGTCTCATTCCTTCAAGATGAGGACTGAAATGCTCTATAGTAATTTGTGTGAACTTTGGGGCACATTTACTTAAATCCTCTAAAATATGCAGTCTATTCGGCCAGTGAATTTCAAAGTTAATGAAGCAAACATCCTCTTACATGCATAAGTGAGGAAAAAAAGGAAATAAATCTTTCTGTTTCACTCCCATTCAAATCTGAACATGAAACACGAGCACTTTTAAAGCCAGGCAGAATTTTGCAATGTATTAAAAGCATATGCTAAAGCCTACTGCTACTAAAAAGCCTCTTGCACCTCACTTTATCACTGCACTGCTTATGCCACCTCGCAGGTGCCTGTGAGCTCTTATACACATAAAATTTCTAAACGTGAGAAAAGAAGGATCAAGTAAAAGAAATCTTATGATGACTTTGCGATTTATAAAAGAAAGCTCTTTGAAATGCTGCCCTGAGCCACACAGAACTCCAGTTGAATAATTAATTACATATTGACAAGGTCTTATAGAAGAAAAGCTCAGAGCTGTATTGACATTTATATCTTCTTCTTAACATTCATCAGAAAATGTCATTCTGCTTGAAACAATTATTGGTAGCTTGGAGTTTTTGCCTTCATATCCAAATGCTTATCAAGAAGATATGTGACTGATGATGTTTTATGGCTTTATGACTTAACAAGTTGCCTAAAATTTATTCTTTATGATTGACTAACTCCTATTACAAGAACATTAGTGTCTTCTATAAACAAATAAGAAATTACTGTGTGTATTTAACAAGAAGTCACATTGTGCTACAAACATTTCTTCGACTATTCTATTTAGGCTTTACATCTAAATTTTTGTGCAATTAGGAACCATTACACACACAATACAACCAAAATCATGATTTAAAACCATTCTCCATGGACTTCATTAGGTAGGATGTAAAAATGAGATGTACCAAATAATTGCAAAATATGCAATACTGCCAGTGTTCTGTATTTTAAAAGGAGAGAGAATAAATTTTCATATTTCTGTTTTCCTATTATATTTGCAATTAATTGAACTAGAATGGGATGCACATTTCTGCTGGAGCTCTTCTGTTACAGTACTTCAGTTGCACTTAATAAATTGCACCTTCCATAAAAAGAAAAGGTGATGGATTGAAAAATGTTTAGCACAACCATGCATAATTGATAGGTTCCCTGGTGCAAATAAGTGTCTAATAAATAATTAAATTTAATCTCATTATAAGAGTTTTCATAATGGGATAATTTAATTAAATGAAAGCCAAAGGGTTCTTAGGGGTTGAAAGATGCTGCTGTTGCTATATTTGGCTAATGGTCTGGGGATAGTGTAGTGAAGAAGGGTAATTCACATGGGTACATGCATTATTTAATGAATCCCTCTGAGATGGAGGAAAGGACAGATCAATGATAACTTGTCATTTTATCATTGCTTACAATGCACATTTAAACAACCTGGGAAATGTTAAAAACAGAGAGAGAATCTTGCAAGCCTTTGCAGTGCATCAGGCCGTCTCTGCCAGACACACAGCGAACATCGCCTCTTGCAATGCGCAGTTTCACTCTCATCTAGCATTGTTAATTTTTTCCTTCTTTCAGACCAAAAATAACAGCAAAGCCTTACAAGCTTCTGTACAGTTAGGGCAAGCCTGCCTCTAAGTGAAACTTATAATGGATACAGCATGTATATCTGATACTAAAAAATTGATAGCTGTGTCACGTGGGACCCATTAACAAGCTTTTTGAGTGGGCTGAGTTTTGAGCTCTAAGTCTCCAGAAGCACTTAGCTAGGCTAGGATACTAAAACCATACAAGTCTAAGTAGTTAGCTCATTTGCAGGTGATCAGTTATGAATTAATATGAATAGTGAAGGTTATATCTTTACAGATAAGACAGAAGTGTCATCTTGCACACAATAAATGTGAAGGATCCAAAAGCTAAATGGATGAGTTTGCACTCTGAACACTCACTTTTTAATGACCTGTAGACACACAAGCATTCTCATTTAGAAACTTTTACCTTTACGGGTAGACTCTGAACGCAATGACCGCAGTAGCACCACAGGCTTGAAGTTTGTCTGATGGTACCAGACATTTTTATCAGAGAGATAACAATCGCTCTTTTAGAAAAACAGAGGGATACAGTTGCCCATGATTTTGCCACCTGAAGCATAAGGATTATGTAACATACATAAGAAAATACTTTCTTTTTGCTCTTATTATCTGTTTTGCCTTTGTTAGTACCCTTCTAAATATTTCTGAACCTTAGAAGTGATTTTTCTTCTATCAGTAACAGAGGCCTATTACTTGCAAAAAAAAAACATTTTCTGGTATCAATGAAAGAATTTTAATTTTTGTTTGGTGCTGTGCTGTGAGCATAAGTGGAAATAAGCTACACAAAATGATGTTCAAGTGCCTCTAGGAGCTATGACCCCAGCAGCCTAAATTGTCCTACCAAGTAGTTTGCATCATATTTGCCGGTTATATGAGGTCCCACAGGAGTTCTTCAGCCTTTCCTAATCTTCATCTAAATTATCTTGTCTTAAATTTGCCATCTCCCCACTTATCCTATTTTTAGTTGATTAATAAGTACATTTATCAAAGTACTTTTATTATAGAGGTTGAAGGTTTTGCACGATGAATATCAATCTCCTATTTCTGTTTGCTCTTTATTCTCCCAGACACTTTTCAATCCACATGGAAGTCTAGCAGTAACATGTTTCTTGAATTATTTCTTTTGAGAATCTAAACCTTTCTTGAAAAATCCAAATCTACTCTATCTGTCTGGTTTTTGTTCACCTTCTCAGTGACTCACATGAAGAGCGCAGAAACCTCATTGTGTCTCACATATGTTCTCTGAGGGATTTACACTTCCACACTCACTGCTTACCTCATACAAAAATATGTCTCAGTGCTTTCAGTATTGTTACTCATGTTTTTTGACCACCCCCTTCTTAAGCTGAACAAATACAATGCCATTTGGCTTTCTTGCTGCTGCTCTGTTATTTGGTTTAGCACCTCCTTCAGCATTGAAAACACAAACAGTTCCTCACTTTGTATAAAAAGTAGGTGTTTAATTTTACACTAACACAAATGAATCATTCACGAGTCATTACAGAGATGTAGTGCCTCTTCCCTTCTCAACTGTTATATTTAGATTCTTACAGTTTAATAGCCTGACTGATTAATGTTTTGGCTTTTACAAAAGGAATAACTTGATGGTTTTTATTCTAGTGGGGATTTGCAAAAGGATTCTAAGAAAAATTATCACAAAATATTTTTTGTTATTTATAAGATACCCTCTTCCATCTATTTCTTTACAAGCAAACAAACAAACAAAAATATGCATGTCTTGAGAAAATAAAAGTGACTATATTTTCTGACTAGGATGCCCAGAATTCAGTAGCCTGATTTCCATGAGAGTTAAATATTCTTGGTGTCTAGGAAATGAATTTGAGAGACAGTGTACTGAAATTCAGATGTTCTTTTCAATAAATAAACTTCTTCAGGCACAGTTATCTACTTAAATCCCTGGGAATATTTGTCTACATTTTAGTACAGATTATTTAATTCACATGGCTGGGAAGTAAGATCTCTGATGATTATTCAGTAATCTGTTCTGTCCTTCAAGAACTAATGAAGTTCTCCATCCACTTCTCAACTTCTCTAAGGAGATCTCCAGTAAAGGAGACTTCCAGTAAACCAAGCTAAAAGACACAAGGCATTATAAAATTGAGAGCTCCCCTGCTTTATATAAAATACAGGACAAACACAGAAGTAATTTATTTTTTCCTTTTTCATATTGCATTTCCACAATGTCTTATTGGAGCATAACTTCAACGGTGAAATACTCTGACTGGCATCCAAACTTTAAGGGGTTCAGGGCAGAGGAATTTTGTTTGTTTAAGAGTGGGACCTTCTATTTATTTTTCTTATTAAATTACAAAATTCATTCCCCCCACCTCCAGGAACTAGCTTTCTTATCCCAAAACCTCAGCAGACTTCTATACACAATGTTGCAATAGTGATCATACCACAGATTTGAATTACAATCTGCGATTTCTACTTGTTGTAGAAATCTACTCCTGCTTTCCAGGCCTGTATGATAAGATTCCAGTACGTCATAAAAGGGAAAAAAAGACTCAAATAAGAAAGTAACATGGAGATATTTTGACGGGAATCTACCTAAGAAGTAAAATTTCGGTTTTCATGGCTTTTCTTTAAGAAAATTCCTGTCAACCACCTGAAAGTCCAAACTTTGGCAGTCAGAGTTTTCATGCTATGCTCCAGTACTTGCAAAATCTAACATTCACATGTGGCAGAACAGTGGCTCCATGTACTCCAGAACAGTCAAATCACCGCAGCACAGTATGGAAATACTGTAACTGAGCTGCATCAGCAGCTTGTTTTCTAACTGCTGATCCCACACGTCAGCATCTCCTAGCGAGGAGATGGTACTTGGCACCAGTTAATGCCTTCGTGCAGCTCTGCTTATCGCACCCGTGTGTTACTGAACCTCAGTGCACAGGAACTAGGAGGCAACAGAAGAAATACGTGTGATACGGCCCTTTTAAATGCAAGCCAAAACTCATTTCTAAAACTGCATCTGTACCTAAGTTATTGTGCATGTGGGCTTATTTGATTTATCTAATATTTGTTTTGAAATCTATTTCTGTGAACATAATTTTGCTGCAGTACTATCGTTTCAAGAAGAAGTGAATCTCTTTTATGATGACATTGGGATAGACTTTGCAGTACCTATTTAAAATATATAAATTAAACCTGAGAATGACTTCCCAAATAACTATATGTTTTATTATTTCCACAAGTCCCATGAATCAGTATTTTAGCCTAGCTTCTTAAAAAAAACCAAGCAATGTCACATGAATTTACACTTTCAATTGCTACAACTTGAAATACAGGAATGACCCCAGAGGTTTTTCTCCTCAGTGTACCAATCCATATCTTGTAGGTTTGTTCAGTTAAACATAAATTTAATAGGCCTCAATAACCAAATGAAAAACCACAGTTCTACTGCCATTTCTGGACTCCTTCCTTCTGCTGTGAAGTCCTTCCCCAGCCGATTTCCATGACCTCAGTTCTCCATGAGACATACTAGTTGGCATAATGAACAACAAAACTTCAGTTATGCTGGAGAAAAAAATCTACTAAAAATAGAAAGAAACCAAAACACTAATATTTTTCCTGCTTGTAGCAGGGGAGGGATTCTACCAGAAGTAGAACTGGTCGAAATCTGTAGACCTTGGACTGGTTACATGTTGCTAAATGAACCCTTCCCAAGGCACTGCAGGGATGCAATCAAACAAAAGCCAACTAATCTGGTCAAAGAGCAAACTGCCTATCCATACATTGATCCTGTTCATCAAGTAGCCATCACCAAATCCAAATGATCACAACATTTGATATTTAGAAGGACCTGGAGATCTGCTACCTTCCCTTCTCATGCTTTTCTGTCCATCCAGTATATCTCTCCACAGTCTCAGGTGGCACTAACCTCCTACAAGTCTCCCAAGGATGAGAAAAAAAATGCTAAACTGCTGCTTATTTCCATAAAGCCAGGAATCAAAAGGAAAAGCTTTCTATCTCTACACCTAACCAAAGTAAACTGAGTCTTTACAGTAGAAATAACACATACTGTGGAGAAAAAGATACAGATACCAAGCATAAAACTATCAGAGAATCTCAAGGAATTCTTTATGTTTCCTGCCAGCAGTTTGTGCTGGAAGTGATCTGTTGGATATATTTCATTAAGGCTTTATGAAAGCTGCAGCTTCACACAACCCAGCTACAAGCCCGCAGCTGCCCTATAAGGACAGAAACATTGGAGCCAAGCATAAAGTTGTGAGAGATGAGCAAGGCTCCAAAAATATCTATGAATCTGGTCTTTCCAACACCTTACACAAAGTAATTTCTGGTGTGCTGTAACTACTGAATGCAAACTCGTTAATACAGCTGGACAGGTCAGTTCTGTATTCTTAAACTACTGGCTGGCAAGTAACAGATTTTCACTTTTCTCTAGGCATACACAGGATCTCTTTTTTCAAATGGGAAACGCAAAAAATGGGATTGATACATAAAATCCTTATGTTTTGTCAATTTTAGCATTTTTCTTTGCAACAAATATAAGACACACCCTTTAATTCCCTTTGAGGATGTAAGGGAATGTCCCCACCTACTCCCTTAAGTCCAGTCTTAATCCAGACACAGGAACAAAACATTCTTGAATGCAAAGTAACGGAGACAGCTAATGACAACTTTGAAATACATCCTCAGAAAGCTCAGATTCATTCATTTGCAAAAAAATACAAAATTTTCATAAAAACAGATGGAACACTTTTCATAATATGAATATTTTTGAGACACCTCGTGTTAAAAGTTAACTGTGCTAAAGAAATACAGAGCAAACAAGATATCAATCAAGGAGCAGATGTCCTATGAGTTTTATGAAATACTAAGTAGTGGTTAAATGGTATAATCTGGTGAAGATCAGCAAAACAGAAGTTCTCTGAAGATAAACTTGTGTTCCCAGTAGCTTTGTACATCTGACTTTGATTTTAAAGTTTAAAATCCCAGCAAATGGGCAGAAAGCAAGAAAGATGCCAAGACAGTATGTCCTCCTGAATAGATTAAGTGGAAACAATAAAAGAGAGGAGAGATCAAGTGACCTTTGGAGGAACCTTGTGTGATTAATATAAACACCAGATTACTCCTACCATGTAAAGAGGCACTCAAAACTTATGCATCCCTCACAGAACTCTGAGTATCCACAACCTAAATATCCCTCCCAACATCTAGTTCTCCCCAGATGGAACTTCTGGGCACCACGCTTACTCACTGAGGTCAGACCAACACTGGTACAGCACAGACAGGCATGGTACTAACAAAAAAAGAAGAGGGTAAAAAATCTGGAGGACCTAAACATGCCAACAGAGAGCTGTTGTGAGTTGTTTAAAAGCTAAAACCTGGTCTTTATTTCGCAAAATAATACGTGGTTTGGCCAGTGGAATAAATTAGACAAACTCTACCTAGTTTAGCAGGTAAAGAGGAACCTAATTGCAGCCTTCCCATACCTGCAAGAAGGTCATTGAGAAGACAGGAGCCAGGCTCTTAACATTAATGCTGCCTGGTGGGGGGATTCAGGACAGCGGGCACAAGCTGAAACTCAAGAGTTTTAGAGTGTATAATAGGAAAATCTTTTTCACCCTGAGGTTAAAAACTTGGAGGTTTTCCAAGATGGGACTAGATAAAGCCCTGAGCCACTTGGTCTGGCTTTATGGACGACCTTGCTTTGAGCAGGAGGATGAACGAGGGACCTCCTGGATTGCCTTCCAAACTGAATTTTCCTATAATCCTAACATCCTACGTTATTAACTGTTAAAACAGATAAATGGCTAAATAACTAAATATTAATTACAGAAGAATTAATGCACAAAGAACACGTAGTTCTAGTATATTACTTAGCATTAGCCACTGCATGCTAGTCTTTCAGATTTCCTACACCACTTATAGAACAAGTGCCTTGATAAAGCCTTACTTAGCATCTATTAAAAGCTCAAAAGAAAATGGTAACAAATCTTAGTCAATAAGCCATAAATTAAATTGTCTCCCAGAAGATCTTGGCATGTTACAGTACATTTCCATTCAGTAGGCCTTGATTGGCAGATTGTAATGATTCATATTACATTAGTAATTCATGAAATAGTACAACATACATAATCCTAAAACTATGTTCAGACATAGTGGAGAGGAGCAGCTACAAGAAGCTGACTATTCTTCTCCATTCCTCACCTCCAGCTAAAACAAACAGCAGCCCACCCTGTAATTTACTAATGCAGTCCAACAAGTAATGAAACACAGAGCAGATAGTTTCACCATGACCCCTCTGTGCTTCTAGTTTCACTTTTCCTGATGGGAAAGGGAACAGATGGTACAGGAAAATTATCTGTATCATTTCTGGGCAGGGACAGGATCCTCACTACCTACTAAGGATTCAGCTGGCCACACACCATGTGCTGCAGAGCAGCCTGATGACCTAGAGAAATAAGAGGTGAACCTATGAAATGCCATAGGTTTCCAGAACCAGTTCTGGACATCTCTAATTAAACCGTCTCCCTAAAGGCTGAAGATTTACCGTTGTCAGGCTCCAGCAGTGACCTTGAATTTGTGTTTGCAGTAGAACTGCAGGCTTACACTGGTAACTGAAGCACCTAATACCTGACTTAGCAGCTGTAGGTGTTCTACAATGCTTTTAAAGTCCAGAGATTATATGCAATGCTATATATTTCTGAATGTCTAGGTATGTATTGATACAGACACACACATGCACATAAATACTTGTGATTAATTCTCCCAGGAATTTTTAGTTTCCTGTCAGCAGTTGACTTGCCAGACCTAGGCAGTCCCACTAGAACTTGGAGAATGGATGGTTCTAAAAATGGTTTTTATGATCTATTAAATCAAAACTATGCTGAAAATCTATTTACAGCATCATTTTGTTTGCAGTATTCCTTCTGGTGCAGTGAAATGGTAAGGAAATAGTCCTTTTCTGTAGTTTTTCCAAATGATTTTGCAGGAATATTTTCCATTTGCTAAGCAAATTGTGTTACAGGGCTTTCTTAAATAAAGCACTGTACTGTTCAAATGATAAAATTCTGACACCATGGGCTGTTATTTATATTTGCAATGTTAAATACACCATAAAGGTTCAGAAAGGTACAGAAACATACCTCTGCCATATTATCTATTAAACATACAAAAAAATATGAAGGTACAATTTCCTCAATCGGAACAGAAGGCTTACTGCTGAAGTTAACAAAGAACATCTGGTTTTCATTTGAGGTGCATTGAAGTGTTCATTAAAGTGTCCTTGTTGGTCATTTTCAGCCTTTTTCTCTTTTTTTGCGTGCTTCACAATAGTTTGTGTCCTAGCTCTGCAGTAATTACAGCGTGCTACTAAAAATGGTCATTGTCATTGTACCATTTCCCTTTGAAAAACTGCAGAAGAAACATGAAAGAACCGAACGTAGATCTCATCTGATTTCGGTGTTAGAGCAGCTTCCACAGCTCACCTTGTTCATACTTCCTAGGGGTGTTTATTTTCTGCAATTATTCATCTAGGCTTCACTGAACTTGAATACTAATAAATTTTAAGAAGTGAAACAAGAAGCCTTCATGCTGTCTGCAGGGAGGCCTCGGAAAACTCTGCATTGAGAGTTATTAGTATCAGCACCAAAGGTGCTAATACTTTGTTACTTGTCACAGAAAGCCAGATCAGGTAAAAAAAGTAGGAAACATAGGAAAAAGAAAACAAAACCTTTGTACATTTTCTCTGAACACATGAACATCGTTACATGATCAATCTAAAGTAAAGGGATTTTATATAAACTGTAAATACTTTCTTTAGATTTGTGTTGTGGTCCTCTATAAAGTTATTAGATGCATTTTATAAAAATCATAGCTTTGATTATTTAACTTTAGTAGTTTATAACTAAATGTGAGGGGAAATATCAATTATTTAGAATGTGCGTTATTTATAGTCCCAGTTTAAATTTAAGGAAACTACTTCTGTGCTCCTAAAGCTAAATTTCTGTCTCAGTGCTTGAGGTCAAGAAAATTCAGCAACATACTGCATCCAAAGTAAATTAACATTGGTATGGTTAACAAAACTACAAGGATTCATGACACTTGACAGGCGAATAAAGACAAGACTGCCTCCAAGCACCCATCCATCTGGAGTTAGACTGAAACCTCTCTGAAACACACAGCAAAAATTCACAGCATGTAAATGTGGGCTTTAAACACACATAGAACGCACACGCTTACCGTGTCCTCTGAAACGAAAACTATTTTAATAGTTACACAGGTTACACAAAGGTGGTTCTGCCAGTAGGCACAATAAAAGCATTCTCTGAGTGACCGGGACTATAAAAACACTTACAAGCCTTGCAGCCTGACAGAGAAAGGGTAGCAAGGCAATTGCAGAAGAAATGGCTTTTCAGCTTACTTCCCAGCCTGTCTGGCAGAAGCCTAGAAAGCTTAAGTGCACACGTGTTTTAACTACTAGGTGAACAAGTTCCACAACAAATTTACAGCTTCCCAGTATCAAGCTGATTGATATAAAATGTCAAGCAAAAGTGTTCAGCCATTTCTAGAATAATAAAAAAGAAAGCAATTCCACCTGTATTCAAAATAATTATCTTTTTTTTTTTAAGGTGAGCAGTACATTAGGAACGTGAAATTCATTTCAGGGCAGCAATTATTAACTTTACTATGAATCTCATAAGAAATAGTTAACCTTGGAAAACTGCAGCTGATGGTAGAGACTTGACAACATATTACATTTTAGCAAGTCAGTCCTATGGACCAATCTGCTCACACTTGGCATGCTTTGAGGAATTCTGAGGGCTGTCTCATAAAAATTAGGTCAGGAATGGGTTTTATCTTCTTTTAATGATCTTTTCCTTCCCCTCATTCTCTGTCTTGTGTTTACAAAGGACAGAAGGAAAGAAAGAAGGAAAGAAAAGTATGCAGGAAAAAAGAGTAGCTGAGAGAGAAAATGAGCTCCGTGGCTGAGAAAAGCATGAAGAATAGGCAGACTAGTGAGCAGAGGAAGGAAGAAAGCTAAGGGTTAGTGAGGACAGGTGCTGGGGATGCAGGGCTGAAAGGGGCAATGCAGGACCTGGGGCTGGAGGATGAAAGAACAAGAGGTGGGAACACCCCAGGAATGAACGATAGAACGGAGCATGAGAAAGAAGAGTGATCAGGAGGATCCACTCAGGAGGAGACATCAGTACTGGCAGAAGGACAGTGCTGAGACTGCTTGCTGGAGTAAGGCACAACAGGGATGCCCAGGGGATCGGTCACTGCCTTCCCAAGCAGAAGCTGCCTGCAGGTGGCCTGTGGGCAACCACCTTCAAGCGTGTCCCTGGCCAGCCTGGAGAGACAGCTCAGCACACTGAGGACAGACAGGGAGAAACTCTTTGAAAAGCTTGCTTAAAAGCAGATCAACATATCCCAGCAGTCAAGGAAGGAAAGCAAACAAATGCATAAGGAAGGGATTGGAAATAACATGGGCATGCGGCTAAAGTAAGAAAGAGCCATTTTTGCAGATTCTGTATGTGATCACTAAAGCCAGGATAAGAGGTATTTATTTCAGGTGGAACCACCACCTAGGAAAAATGTCTTCTGCATGAGAAAAAGCCAATTTTATCAATAATTTTGCTAAGTGCAGAAGATAACTCATTCTAAGCAAAATTTTCCTAATAGCTTACATTCATGCCACCTCCAGTCTTCTTTTTTGACTTCTGCTTACTTGACTTGACAGCACCCTTAACATCCAAAAAATATTACCCAACAGGGGCCATCCAGAAAACTCCATTCTTCCAACTCTTTGAACGCCCTTACCTACAACAATATCCCCAGGTTTCCTGAATGTACCACTTACTTTGGGACTCTTTCTGCAGCAAAGATTATTGTATAATAATTTAGCATTGTCCACTGCAAATACTTTAACTAATTCAAGTACCTGAGAAAATGTCATTATTAAAGGAGCCCCAGAATAAACTGAGTTTTCTATTTCCCTAATAATGAAAGCCACGGTAGCTGTGGACACTAACCACATCAGAGAATCAAGACTGTGATTAAATAACTGTCTCAAAATACCAGCAATCATGTTTCTGTGTGACTTTTTAAAACAATAAAGATAACTTAAATGTATTTAAATTAGCTCTTAGTTCCTACAAATTCTACATACTCCAAATATTTCATTCCTGTCTTACATGTGATCCACGGCACAGTACTGTCTGCCTAAACATTCCCATTTACTACAAACAGGAGAATAATTTGTTTAGCTATATAATAAGCAGAGAGGCAGCACACAATAAAAGAAAGCATTCCAGCTTTAAAATGAATAAAAATTGATTGTGTCCCTATAAAAACTAAATTGGCAGAGTGTTAATTGCATTTCACATAAACATCTGTAGCAGTCGGTGACTTGTTACTGTGCTGTAATGCAATACAGGACACTTAGGAATAAATGCATCCTCTAGATGAGTTCATAGAGATTTTCTAAAAGCGCCTGATGAGATTGTAAAAATCTGATTAGTCAGAACTGCTAATGACACTTAAAACAAAGGGAAATCTTTAAATAAAATTATTTTGCTTTTCTTTTCTCTTGATAAATTATATGCAAATTAGTGTTGATTGAAAAATGCCTGCCTTGAAGGGAAATTCATACTAATGATGGAAAGGTCATCAAGAAAACAAAAGTATTTGCCAAAGAAATCTGCAGGCACTTGAATACCCATTCCTCATATTATTTGTGTTGTTATAATGCATGACACACTCTCCAGGGAGGAAAGCAGACCGGTTTGCTTCCCTGGAGACTTCAAAGCAAAGACTCAATACTCAAAAGATGCAAACACATGTTTAAATGTACGCCACCTCAACTTCAACCACATTAGTTACATGCAAATGCACGTCTGCCAGAACATGATCTAAGAAAGCCGTGATATGGGACATAATCAAAACGAAAAGTTTATGCCTGAGCTGATGACAAAATAAATTAAATAAATAAATAACAGAAATAACCAGCAAAAATAAATGTCCTTCCAATTCTTCCACTAAAAAATTCAGTAAAAAGGGACTGGTAATATTATAGCTACAGGACCCTGAAAAAATACATAAATTTTAACCATTTCAAATGCAGACTGAGTGATTTCGTTCCAGGTGTCGTATAGCTCTACTGTACTGAACGTTTATTTCAACAACAGTGATAAAATACAAAAAATCAAGGGAAATAAAAGCAAAAGTTGAAATTCAAGATTCTCACTGAAAATTACTAGAACTCCCTAAGTGTCAGATCAGAAAATTGAGCCTATATTTTTAATTTCTTCTAATTATCATCAAGTAAAATAATATGTAAAACAACCACAGCATCTAAACAAGCAGCTGTACAGATATGAGAAAGCAACTACTGGGTAAGTTGCAGCTATGGAGAAATGGTTTTGGAGCAGATCACAAATCAAGTCTAAGCAATATGTGTGAAAAAATGTTTATCCTGTTGTGACATGCAAAGTAATCCTCCCCAGCAGGAGAACCTTGCAAAGACCAACACCGACAATCAAGTTGAGTAAACATGAGCCATCAGGAATCACTCAAAGAGCTGAGCTTGGTGGATCTGGGGTTGGTGGATCTAGAAAGGAGATTGAAATTGAGAAGAATAATGTGATTTATATCATTACTGATTCCTAAAATCTCCCTCAAAGGGCAGTGAATTACTCTCTGTGAAATGGGAATGGAGCAAATTCCACCATCATGTCAGATAAGTGTCCAGTGGTACAATGGTAATTAAGGAGTTTGATTCTGCTTCAGAGACAGTGATAGATGAAACAATCTGCTGAATTTCTCATCCATGCTTCTATCAATACTGCTCATTTTACAGTCAGCATATTTAAAATGGTTATGGTGATATGTAATGTAATAAAGAAAAAGTCCATTAAAAGTTTTAAAAGGGTTATTTTATTCTTATTCACAGATCAATGATAATTACTCTCAAATGGGCCTCAAATACATATATATATGTGCATATACACATATACATACATGTGTAAGAAAGGTTCTTTGTAGATATATGGTAAAGCACATATGGATAACAAGATTAGGAATTGTCTTGTATGATTTTTAGTACTACCATTTAAACTACTGTATCAGCCAAGAATGGACTTTACCCACCTTGGATTTCTATATAACAGAGTAGTCCCATTCCTGATAAGTGTCTCTAAAGGAAACTCTTCTGTAACTCTAAAAATAGTAAATCCCGGTTTCAAGCACTGATTTTAGTGGAATAAACTCACAAAAAGTTACCAAGATAAATAATCTTCAATCCTTGAATGGAACATTGAGGAGTTCTAAATTCAATAAACATGTTTTCACTTCACTCCCACATGAACTGTATCTTTTCAAATTAACAAGGCCTGTGTCTAACCTCACAATATACTGTACGTTCCTAGTTCAAATAGATTATAATAACGTGTTGTAAAGCCACTTGGTTTGAACTGTGGCTGGTGCAGTACCCTTCAATAAATAAAAAATGAATGGACATATGGAACCACTAGAATCCACTCTATTCATCCCTTAATGGAGGGTCCTAAATCACAAACCATAAGTTTAGCCTGTTGGTAGCTGCACTGATTATAATGAGACCATTTACTCCTGAGGTTAATGCTTAAGCTGACTCAGATTCTTAAAGCAATCAGATAAGGCTGGCCAAGATGTGGTGCTAGATACAAGTGGATGTTCAAAGGGATTTCCCTACAGTGAAGCTAAATAGAAAGGCAAGCAGCAAGGTTTCAGTTGAGCTGCCAGGTAATCCATATTGCCAGCAGAGTCCAGCTTGCTAAAGGTGACATTTCTCAGCTGCTTTGGGACTCAGAAGCAAGGCAGGTCAACCCTATGGAGCACAGGGACTTTCTTTCAGTTCTTACTGGGAAATCACACTCCTTCTCTCTTTGATTCTCCTAACTACGCAATGGAGCCTTAAAAAGGCAGCTTTTTATCCCCAGGGATTTTAGGATGGGGCTCCTACAGTGAAGGAATCTGTCCACCTCTGGTTTAAAATTTGGAGCCCTGTTGAATGAAATCAACTTAAGTATTCCCAGTTCAGCCAGTTCTACATTCTCATAAGCCTAACTGCAATGGATTCAACTTGGTTGCTTCCTCCAAGGCATCAGGAAATACAGGACACACTGAATTTGTGCTTTCTTCCTTCACTGACGTTGTCCCAGCTGCAGCATACAGCCAGGAGGAGATGGAGCAACAACTAAAGCCATCTCACACAGTAAAGCTCTTCCCTGAAATCTCAGCAAAATATCTCTGATTTTATTTAAATTAGTGAGTAGAAAGCAAGACAGGAAATGCAATGGGTTCCTTCCAATTAATATTACTGTTTTCTGTGCATTTCTCCTAAATAAGTAGGATCAGTTAAAGTAATTTTTGTAGCAAAGTTTTATACATTATAGAATTACCAAATGCATCCATCTTGGTAAGGGAACTCATTTTTCCAGGATGCACAGGTGGACAATCCCTTGAACTTGTAAATTCTAGTGCAACAATGAAATACTAATGCTTTTAGCATATGAATATAGGGAATTGGATAGATGTTTATGTTTCTTCCTCTGACGAAATAAAAGCTAATATTTTTGTAGCAGCTACAAAAGGAAGATTACTAAAAGGCAGCTCTGACAAGTATCCTTTTTGAAAAAAAAGGAAGACAAGTAAGGAAAAGAGCTCATTCTCCATGCACTAATTGGAGTGTTTTGCCCTGATACCTAGAAAAGTATTTTTCAAACTAAGTTATTTAAAAAAACAATAAAGGCACCCTTCTGCCAGATGAAAAATGTTTCAACATTTTCTGATAAGAGATAACTTCTGTCCTTTAAAATCTACTATACAGACAACCTGTAAAATGCCCTTCTGAGATTGAGTGTTATAGCAGTCTGGTATGACTACTAACTGAAATACTTTCAGTGCATCATAAAATTAAATTATGTGTTCCAGCTCATTGGCTCCTAATTTAGATAAAACAGTAAGATCTGAATTCATAAGGCTGGTTGGTCTGTAAGGGGGCCCCAGTAAGGGACTGTATATTAGGCTATTAAGACTTTAATTTTAGCTGGGCTGTAGTTATGTCATGTACTTGAAGTGAAAACATGATTAAACATTTTGAAAAAAAAGAAAGATCAATGGGATGCTTAAATGAGCATTTATGGGGAAAGCATTTAGACCTGGCGTTTATGCAGACTGTAAACAATTTCTAATTACATCCACAATGTCTTTTCTATGAATAGATCATGCTTTCTTCCTTTTATAGATGAGCATTTAGATAAGAGGGACAGAATTGGTTAGGGGTTAAATGTAATTTCAAATAAGCATCAGATTCAAACTGAAAGATACAGTTAATTGCTTCTCCCTTGTATGTAACTGAATCATCATTGTCTCCTCTGGAAGGAATAAATCTGAACATATCATCTCTTCCATGGCAGCAATTTTCCATTTTGTACAACCATTCTCTCATCTCTGTTACATTTTAAATAAGTTCAGTGAGTGAAGAGTCTACCACAGAGAGTTCATTTTTACACAGTGTTAGTTCAGCTGCAACTTCTCCTGAATGATTTAATACATATAGCTATTATGTAACTCAGATTGTCTTCCCATGTTTTAATTTATTCAGTCATTTCCTTTTTAAAACATGTGCTATAAGGTACAGCATACCTCCTGGTTGTGATTTTGAAGGCTTTCAATTTATTAGTTAGATTTCAGACACTTAAATATTTAGTTATAAAAATGTAAAGATTTAGAACAGTTGGAAACCACTATTTCCATATTTTACTCCTGTCTTGCAAGGGCTTTTGTCCCAAGGTGAATGTGGTAAGGATGCAGATGTGATTTGGATAAGCCCTAGATAAGGTATTTTTTTCCAGAAACACACAGTGAGAAGTTTGTTGGGAGAAAAAGTTATGAGAATAAGAGCAAGCCACCAAGGATTAGAGGAAGGAAACTTGGAGCTACATCTCTTCTGGTGTTCAAGTACGAAGTCGTCCAACTCATTAGTTATCTTATTCAACACTGACATTCATTTATATGGAAGACAAGGCTACAAATGACTTTAGCAGGCATGCCGAGTCTCTTCCTGAAAGGAATATGGTTAGGAAGAAAATACGGTAGTCATTTTAGAGCAACTTGCAGGAGGAATGTGGACTCTGTTAGGAGCTTATCTCAAGACATGACTTATTTGTTTCCCCTAATAAACATCCTATTACACTGGTTACTATGTTTAGGCTCAAGATTGACAAGGAGGTCTTGCATAGCAAAGATTTAGCTACTGTCTCATGGTGCTGCAGACCAGATGCTCAGAAAACCTGGTCTCACACAGAGTTGTTTTAATATTTGTGTAGCAGCCAGGCGGGCGAGTTTCCTGTATAAAAAGAACATTTGAACTTTAGGCGTCAACACTAGAAGAATTCATGTTCTTTAATTAGGTCAGTGATCCCTCTAAATTTCTATGTCTTGACTAGACATAGAAACATTTTCTGTTCCTCAAGACAGTCAGCCTGTCCCCTCTGGTTCATTCGAAAGAGGATGGTTAAAACTGTCTTCCAGGCACATTCATCTAAATCCCCTAGGCTTTGCATTGTTATCTACATACACGCAAAGTGTTTTATAAAGAAATAGAAAATCCTATCAAATAAAATCAATCGTTTTGTACATTAATTTTCAGGGATGTACATAATGAAACATGGCACCTTGCAAGTGAGAATATGGCTCACAAACATCTGGATAAGGTGTAATCAGTTTTAACTATCTAAGACTTTCAGTTTTAACTATCTAAGACTTAGAGTTGCAGATGAATTTTAGAAGTCTGTTGGTCTATTAGCACTGTTTAGTATGACAAAAAGGGAAATAAATATCAAAATATATCAAAATTTTTATGGTTTTGCATCACGTTTGTGTTGGCCAGGACCTGTTCTTCTTTTTTTTTTTTCTTAGTTATGAGTAGTCTTGCTATTAGTCACTTTTCAATGAGTAGACATCACGAAATTTTTTTCTTACTATTAATGCTGGCTATGACATGGGTAATTCACTTTCAGGGGCTGCTGTGGTACCCACAGAAGCACTTCACGAGTTCCCACCAAAATACGTAGGACACAGAAGTCACACAGTGGAGGTTACACTTTCGTTCTCCACACTCCCCATCTTACTTTTCCTGGGATCTTAAATAACTTGCAATTGCTTTCCCAAGATGTGTTATACAAGTTATCAGTTTTATAATCAGACTGTGTAAAAGAACTGAAGTTTCCTTTTAACATATATGTGATCTGAATTTTAAAAAGATCCTATGGAATGCTACTTGACATCTAATTTCTTTTACTCAAAGGTATATTTTCAACACAGGATGATGCTTAAAGGTTTACTTTGACATACCCATTATTTATATTTTATGTTAAAACTTACTTTGTTTTTTTGTTTTGATTTTTTTTTCAATTTCACAGCAAACAAAAATCCAACTTCACATAAAAAGGAAAACCACCAAGTGTTTTACTGTCATGCAGGCCATGAGTTTGTCATTTCTTGCTTGGTAACATTTGAATCTGATAGACAGAGGGCAGCTTCTACAGTGCTAGGGGCAGAGAAGCCTAAGCATAAGAGAGATCCTTCCCCAGCAATGGAAAGTCTGCCTCATAACCTCAGCCAGATTTTAGATAATAGCAAATCCACGCAGGAGACAGCTACTGAAAACTGAGCTTCATAAATTTCACCAAAGGTCTACTTTTAATCTGATACAATTCAAAATAATGGTCTTTGAAATGTACAATAGACTAATAGACTAATCCACTACAAACTAATTATCAACTGGTAGAAACTTCCATAAATATAAAAGGAGGAATTTGGGCTATGGAATTATCTCAAGTAAGCAAAAATGACACTTGCGAAAACATTAGGAGGCTAGTCCCTCTGAAATCAGTGGTAATCCTCTTGCTGATTTCAACAAGATCATAGTTTGTCTCATGATATTTGCATTAGGTTCCAGTCATTAAAACTAATTATGTATTTCTTCATTCACCTAGGAATACGTAGTCTGATTAGGGCCCTAAACACCACACTGAACTACATGTATGTTGTTTGAATTATGACAAACTAATAACAGGTCATAAATACAGAAACAGAAGGTCTGCAAAAGCACTGTTTGTTCACAGGATTAATTATAGCAACACTGAAATTTTTCACTTACACTTGGTTCATACTGGAGATCTTCCCTGTATAACTTGAAAGCTCACAATCAAAAATCAAGCAAAATCAAACAGCATGACAAATGATCTACCTAATCTTCACCTTGGCTGGGGTTCAGAAATGTCAGCTACCTTAAAAATGAGCCTTGGCACCAGCAGAGTTTCCTTGATAATTTTTTTTCAATCAGATACCCGGAAAACTTAAGTATAAAAGTCCCTTTTACAAGCCTCCTTCTGGGTGATGCAATGTACTAACTTTCAGGTTTTTTGTGATTGCAACACTTTGCTTCTGCTGAATTTAAAAGATAATACAGAAGGAATTAAAGCAAGGGGTTCAGGATAAATGTTTGAAAAAATTCAATTATTTTTTAAAACAGAACTTGCTTTAATAGATAAGTTTTCTTTTATGTAAACTTGAGATCCATTCTCTACTGATGATAGTTATGCTTACAGTACCACTGAGAAGCTTTCTAAACATCTTCCCAGTTTACCTAAAATATATAACATATTTACATACATATCCATGTAACATGTTTATATACAAACGTACCAAAATACATGTTTTATTCAGGTGTGTTTAAAATCAACCACTTCATCAAGGATACTGCTGAACTACAGCTTCATCACAGCTGAAAACAATTGCATTAATAGTCAACTACGTGCTCTATTTTCCTCTTTGTGAATACTTGTACAAATCTTATTAATGAGAAACTGAACTGCATGGGATGCAAAAAAGTTTTTGGAATAACATAATTTCAAAAAAGCTGTCAGTAACACCCTTTTGTATCTTAATTAGTCTCTTCAAACCTGCTCATTTATTACGGTCTTTTACTTGCTTGATGGAGTTTCAACTACCACAACTATTCCAGAAACCATTGAGTAAGTCTAATTCTTACACCTAAATGACCAAGAAAAGATGAAACTTCAGGCCTACTACTATTATTGCCATTATTAGTTTTGCATATTTTAGAAAATAAAGTTGTTTTGAACCTTACATCTAGGTTCAGCAAATACAAGACCTTAAGGGAAGTATCTGTGATGGACCCAGTTTAGTCCCCACATAACGCAAGCTACTCTATAAACTAAGATTTCTAACACTATTTGTGTTAAATAATAATTTAACACAAATAATAATTTAACACAAATAGCAGTTTGTGCTAAGGATATCCCCAGGCTTAAGGCCAACAGGGCAACAGTTTACTTGCCAGAAACCTGACTGCAAGTTGAAAGGGACTATAGTACCTAAACTAGTTTTTGGGAGTTGCTCTTGAAGTCTCCTTAACAATTTCAGAATTAACTATGTTACTTTTAGCATTCAGTAGCATAAACTGGATAAGGTGGAAAAGGCAGAGAAACTGCAAATATTTTATCACCTGTATCTACGTAACTCAGTCTTTGCAAAATTCAGCTTCTTCATGTCTCAGTCATGAACTCAGTATCATAGTCTTCATCATAACTTATCTCACAATGTGAGCAAAGATAAGTCCACTGACAGTTACCAAAGAGTTACTGCTTTTTGTCACTGTATTAGTAAATTTACTAATTTAGTGATACTGTTTTTTCCTGCAAACAAGGGCAACAAATGGAGTACTTATAAAAATCCTCAAGATAAAAGGCAGGGAACTGGAAGCATCCCAGGAAGTAGGGAAAAGCATTGTTTTAATGTTGTGGGTATTGAACTTGTTTTGTACATTGCATAATGGGAAAATATTTGGGCCCCGGCGTTTAGCTACATTAAATAGTTTTTGCGGTTATCAAATTTTGTAGCCTAGTTTCAGCTTTTAGAAGCTGCCACAAAAGCAGTTTTCTGTTATGTACACTGTACAGGCATAAACATTATCAATTAGATAAACTGACAGAAAATTGCTGGTCATTCAAAAGCAAGAACTTCCCACAGGAATTGATAAAATTCTATCATGCTCTCAGAAGTCAAGGGCTGTGTTTATGCCATAAGCATTACACAGGAACAATAGTTATTCAAAATACAATAATTACTTTGCATTCTTCTGTAAAGGGGAAAAGAAAAAGAGCACACTTAGATCAATTTCCTAACCTAACCAGCCATGGTTTACATCCACAATCTGCACTCGTGTTTTACTGTTTGATTTCTTTTTTGCTTAAATGGGCAGCCACCATTAATTATTGCCAATTTCTAGGCAAATGCCTGCTTTTTTAAAGCTATTTCCTTTGAAGCTTACGGATATGAGTGGTCTTGAAAAATTGTTCTCATCTTGGGAGAAAGGAGTATGTCTCACATCCATTAGCAGGGCAGGGAGGAGGCTGCCATAGGGAGCGCCCTGGTTTGAATGCAGTGCAGGTTTGGCAGAGCTAGCAATGGGTACTGCACAGTGATGGACGAGATCAGGAACACAGCACAGCCCTACTCCTCCATCTACCCACATCTGATCATTCAGAAGAGCAGGTGGGACCTGCTGGCAGGACCCCATGGGAGTAGAGGGGCCCAGGAAAGTTGGTTCACCCTCAGCAACAACCCCCCCAAAGCACTGTCCTTTCCGACATGTAGGAATCTGAGCAGGAAAGGCAGAAGGCCAGCATGGATGAAAAAGACACTCTTGATTCAGCTTAACCACAAAAATGAAGAACACAGAGGGTGGAGGCAGGGACAGGCTACTCCTAAGGAGTATAGAGATATGGCACGAGTGTGTAAGAATAAAGGTAGAAAAGCAGCAACACTGAGCATCTTTGAGAGGCCACAATGATTAGAGGAGACTCCTGGAGACTGTAGAAAAGCAATGCCATATCATCATCAAGAAGAAAAGGACTCTGGGAAAATGCAGGCCAGTCAGCCCAACCTCAGTCTCCAGGAAGATTATGGAATACATCCTTTCAGAAGACATTTCCAGCCACATGATGGACAAGAAGAAAGTATGGAATAGCCAGCACAGATTTAACAAGGACAATTTGTGCTTAACTGACCTGACTGCTTTAGGGTGAAATGACTGGCTCTGTTGACAAGAGTCTGCAAGCCTCCCACAGTATCCTTTCAGACAAATACGTAGAAGGTAAGGCAGGTGAAGAATCAGCTGAAGCTTTGGGCTTGAAGGTTTGTGATCAGCCATGCAAAGGCCCTCTGGCAGACAGTTCCCAGTGTCATCTTATCAGGCATTGATAATACAGCCCATACTGTTTGGTATCTTTGCAAACAAACAGGGAGATGGATGGTGTGTACGCCCAACAAGTTTGTAGACAGCAAAGTTTGCAAGTTTGCAGCCCTGCCCTCCCAGACTGGTAGGGCAGGGCTGCAGTTCATCAGAGGGATGTTGATAGGCTAGAGATACGGGTGTGTAGGAAACTCGTGGAGTTCAACAAAGGGAAACGCCCAGTCCCGTGCCAGGACAGAATACCCCCGTGCAGCACTACAGGCTGGGAGCTGATCGGGTGCAGATTTACAGAAAAGGGTGAGGGAGCATTTGAACATGAGCTATGAGAAGTGAAGAAAGCCAAAGAATATGTATTAGCAAGAGTGCAAGCAGCAAATCATAGAACCTTTCCCCCCTTCTATTTGGTACTTAAGGGACTACATCTGAATTATTATGTCTAGTTTTGGCCTTCCCAGTATAAGACACTGGAAAGGCCTGAGAGGTTCAGGCCTTTCAAGATTAGGCGGAACATTCCATATGAGAATAAGCTGAGGGTACTGGTTTTGATGAGCCTGAAGAAGAGAGGGCTATTAGGAAATCTTACTGCTCTTTACATCTTCCTAGTAGGAAGATAAAGAGAAAATGAAGCGTGACTCTTCTTGGAGGTATGCAGTGACAGGGTAAGAGACAATAAACACCAGGTTCAACTTGGGAAATCACACACAAGAAGAAAAAAATTCACCATTAGAGTAGTGCAGTTTTCAATATCGTAACATGGATTGAAGAAACCATAAAACTCGTAAAACCTGAGGTTTAAGTGGTTAATGCAAGCAGTAATCTATTGCTAGATGAAAGCACTGGAAAGACGGAAAGCCTATTAGGACAAAGTGGAACTTCCTGAAACTCAGAGCATCAGTGCAAGACACTTCTACTGGCTGTCAGTTTCTTCTTTGGACAAACTGAACACAGTTTATTGGGGATACATATGAATTTGTCAATACCAATTTTCTCCTTGATGGAAATTTGTAATTCTTTATTGTTCCACACTGGCATCCCCTGTGATTGAATGGCACAATCTCAGGAGCACCTGACACTATATGCAGCAAGACTGGCATAGCAGTAATTGGTCTCATCCTATAAATGTTTTTGCATGCATGAAGAGGAGTTTTTCCTCATAGCTCAATTATTGAACATAAATTATACAGTAAAAGAAATAACTTTCAGTAGGAACATCAAAATATGACAATTGGCTGTGCAACCAGACATGTTTCTATTTAACACATCTGATGTAAGGAAGCTATTAATTTTCTAAATGCGTAGCCAAACTTCTTTGTAACACCTGACACAGCATTTTGCTAGGGTAATAAAAGAAAGCCTGACAGCTGCAATTTTCTAGAAATATGGATTAAGCCTTTCAATATGCTCTTGGGAAGTTTTCTCTTCTATAAGCTTCTATAATTTGTTTTTAAATGGCTTGCTTCTGATCATACGGACCCAGAGTTCTCCTGCATCTACTCCAGCCCCAGCTTATTTTTTGTCACAGACATATTTAAGCATTGGGAAAAAATACCCATATAACCTCCTACATACTCTCTCTGACACTGGCTGTAAAATTATTTTGTTCAAAACTTTCTTTCAGGTATTCATAACACCAAAGATTACAGGAAAAAAAAAATCATGCTGATAGACTTGATTACAACTTCTGCTAAAAAAACCCCCAAATGATATTAACTGAAGGGGAGCATTGCAGAGAAAGTATCTGGCTTTCTCTTCTGAGAACGAGACGCACTGGTGCCTTGTGCTGTCTGGTGACGGGAACTAAATATATTATCTGCATTCTCCAAGACATTCCACTTTGAACTTAACATGCCAGTAGTCATGGTACTAGTGAAGGGACAGCTGCCATGAGGAAGGCATTTAATGTTCGAAACAAAGATTAATAGAGAAACCACAGTTAAATATAAATTAAATAGGACAAATACATGTGACAACTACCTTTATTTTTATAATTTTAAAAAATAATGGTTCTAAAATTTGCATTGTTTAAAAACCATCAAGTTACAAGATAATAGATTCTTGCTACGATTAAAATTGGATCATGTAGCCCCCTGTTCATGTAGTATCATTTATACACAGTAGCAACAGCGGATGACTAAAAGTAAGACTACTAACTTTGTCCTATTTTAAAAACAGCTAAAGAACAAGTTTAAAATTTGCTTTATTTATCCTGGCATTTTCTTCATTTGCCTCTCAGTACCACTTTGCATTAATTAATTAAACTACTCAATATACTAAAAAATGACTAAATATATTCTGTAATTTGGGTTATCACAAGATATTTCCACACTACATTCTGACCGGATGAGAACAAAAAAATGTGAAAGTATTGAACAGTGTCATTTAAACATGTGCTTAGAATTTTAAAATGGCAAAGTCTGCTATAGAAAATAATTGTTCTAGAGTTTAAATAGCTCCAAAGCCTACCATTTTTCATAAACTGTGTAACAGTCATGGTAAAAAGTGTGTGCACTCATAAAGCGGAAGAAGTCATACAGAATAATATGTCTTGAGAGAAATCACTGCATTTACAGAATATAGAAGAAAGTTCTGAATCAAATTCACAGCTTTAGCTCTGCACACACAACTCCCATACCCTCCACGGCAACAGATAATACAGTGTTGAAATCTAGACTTCAGATCTTTATCACTTAAAAACGTATGGGTCAGTCTCTCTGTGTTTTGGATTTGCCCACTGGAATATAGTTGCTGTCAGCACTTACACTGAGATGTTCACAGGAATATTTTTGAGCTTCATCATTTTGATTACTGAAAGTAAAAGCTTAGAGTAGTTCATTTTTCTTGCCTGGCACTCTCACTTTACTTTCAAAAGGATAAATTCGATAATCATGACTATAAGACAGTGCTTAGCACAACCCCTATACATAACAGAAGCTTACTACAACTAGCTCAAATTATTCAGACTAATATGATGAGAGGGAAAATGTTACTGTCCCATTTTGCAGACAAACAATAGGCAGAGACAAACTACATGGCATCACAATCACACAAGCTGTTTGCAGGACAGCCATGGAGAGGATTCATATTTCCCAAAGTCAGATCGGTGTCTTAATGACAAAACCCTCCTTACTACCACAACACTACATCCAATTACACAAGGAGATGTCAAAGCAGAGAAATCTAATTTCCTCCTTACTGAAGTCTTAGTTGTTTAAAAAGTGTCAGCAGAGCAATCATGAAACCTCTAGTGACAGTTTGGGCACAATGGGCTAACACAAAGACCTTGGATTAAACATATCAGATGTTACAGACAGTTAATCTAGTCCTCCAGTTTCTACAGATTCAGAACTGATAAAAATAACAAAGTTTTAAAACTCCTTTATGAACAGTAAAATGAAAGGTTGTGGTAGATTAACAGAATCTCTGTTTCAGAAGCCCAGCTCCTAAACTCCACATGGTCAGCTTGTTTATGATCCCAATGATGCTTGTTTAGCGTCCCTCCAAGAGCCTCTACAGCTCTGCTAACACCACCGTCACACACTTCATCACAGTCATGTTTATTTTTCTTGGCAGACCTACACAGGTCCTGTGTAACACTTCCTGTCACTAAATTTACTCAAATGTTACTTTTATACCTACAAATTACTCGCAGAAAACAAATGTTAAAGCACACAACACATTGGATTTGTCAGCACCACTTGTTTCTGACAATCCTCTTTGACTTATAAATGTAACTCTCGCAATTTCTCAGCAGGGTGCAAGGCTTACAGGCAGAATAATAACGCCCTCTAAACCAGTATCTCACAAGGATTTGGTATTAAAGATACTTAGGCATGAAACATTTGCCAAGCAACCCTGTAAAAAGAAAAAATACTAAGACAAGAACTCCATGACAGTAAATGCCGTGTGCAATAAAAAATGTGGCAAGAGTTTGCAATCCTCTCTAAGTAACAGCAGTAACAACAACATAAAATCTCCCACTGAGTTCGTTTGACACAAACTATCCACAACTGCTCAGCAAAACCAAGAAGGACAGGACTTCTATTTCTAGCAGCTGTCTCTAATGCTGAACGCCCCGTGAACACTTTGCAGCGAATAATGTTTTCCTACTTAGCCACTGACAATGAGAAACTAGAGTGGCACATAACACCACACCAGTGGTTGAATAAGATGAGTACAGGGAAAAAAAAAAAAAAAATCCCCAAAAGAGCACTGGCTTTTCGGCAAAAACAGCTGAGATCCACAGTTTATTATTAGCACAAGCTGACAGTCAATGGGAGTGAAGCCAAAGGTGTACCAGTGCTTAACGAAAGGACTCAGGATGACCTAAACAGCATCAGTGTAAACCTGGCATTAGTGTGAAGTAAGCAAACAGTCAAAATGCAGAAGTACATAATTGATAACTCTCAAAGTCATGCTGGAAAAATATTTAACATTCATTTTTATTTTCATGGCAGGTTATAAAAGACTTGAGAGATCAGAGGCACAAATAAGTTTTCAGGCGTGTGCTGCTACGATCCTTGGTCAACTGAAATAAAGGACTGTTCTATGCCAGTAAAACACGAAAACAAAGATGAGAAGCCAAAAGCTGGGAAGAGCAGGTGGGTGGAGAAGTACTTTCAGCTGGAGGTAAAAAGAAGAAGCAAATGACTTGTCCTTCTTTTTTTCCCCAAACTTACTTGCCTCGCTTCCCGTTGAGTTATCTTCCACAGCATTTTATTACCCACTCATGGATTACACTACACAGTGCGGTTCCGTCCTTCCTCCTCACCTGTGCTCACCACAGCCTCCTCCTGCACAAGACACTGAATGCCATAACATGCAGGTGACAGCTGTAGCACACAGGAGAATGGACATGCTCTAAAAGGTCCAGGGAGTCAAAGGTGCTGGCATGACCCATCTCACTACACGCAGTCAATACATTTGGCATTTCAAGTACAGAGGAGTCATCACACTCCGCCATCACAGTGATCCACACACAGAGTGTCTAAATCTTTCATAAACAAAAGCAATGAATGTTTTCAAGATTTTAAGGTAGTACAACTGCTTTCTTTCTGCTGACACTTCTTGCTCTCTTCCCACTTATATGACAAAAAAACATTTCATGGGGAGGTCAACAAGGGGATAAAATCTTTGTCATGTCATTATAATCCAATGGTCATTGGATTAAATCTTCCCTGGAAGAAGCCTAGGAAGAGAAAGAAAAGAGATTTGGAGATGCTATTTTGCTAGTGCCCAATATTTTGTAATTGAAGAAAAAAAAAAAAACAAAGCAGGAGGAGGTATAGTTAAAATAAAAACACCTTCTGTCCCCTGCATACCTTTAATTGTAATATATTGACCAAGTTGGGCTCATGATCTTATCAGCTGTTCTCAGATCTACCAAACTATGCTAGTACCAGACAGGGTAAGGCTTAGGTTTTAGCACCTTTGCCAGTTGAGGATCCACAACTCATGTGCTTAGAGGAATCATGTCTGTTAATTAGGACACACTTTCCTTGAACAGAAGGCAACAGAGATGGGAAAGAGGAGGAATAAAGTGGAGAAAGAAAAGAGCACAAGGTAAGAGCAGAACCACACATTTTGCACTCCAACTGACTTAGTCGGGATTTAGCCACAGTGCACAGGAGTGACAATGCAGACTTTCAGTCCCAAGCTCCAAGATTTATCCAGCAACATTGCAGCAGGCACTGGCTGCAAGTGCCCACTGAAACCAGGGATGCTAAACTACCTGAGGTCTGACAGTCAATAGATCTGACTGGTTAGTGATCTTAAACAACAAGAACAAAGCCCTGTAAAAGAGCCAATATTCAAATAGTGCATCTGTTCAACTAAAAGACAAGAAAAAATAGTCACTGACTTACTTATTAAAGGTATTGAATAAATTCATTTTTCATTAAAAAAATAGAATATTAAAAAAATTAAAAAAAGTAATTCAATTCTCAGAATTTGCTTTTAGAACAGATGGGCTTACAGCTCCAAAATTTACTCTTCCAACATATGTTGCATGCAATTTCTTTAAGTGACAGCTTGCTTTTCTCTTCCCTCTCACCATGCCACCTGCCAGAATGGGTCTTTGATCCTAGATAAAGGATATATTATAGATTTTTTGAAACTCACAAACCTACTAATTGACCTTAAAATAATATGACATAAATAATGGAATGTTTCCCAGCACTATCATGTCTTGGTCAGTGAGATGCAGGTTCCAAAAAGAAAGCAAAATATACTGCCATGATGCGAGTTTTGCTGGAAGGTTATGTCCCCACTCTCTCCAAACCTATCTGTCTAACCCTTCTGAGTTAGACCATAAATCAGAACTATCCAGAAATTTTACTAGCAAGGGAAGAAGAAAGTTTTGGAGACAGAGCTTTTAACAAAAAGATTGGATGACAACAGAAAGAGGGGGCAGATGGCTGGGGCAGGTGTTTCTTATAACCCAATCTTACATGCCAAAGAATGAAAAAGAGATCTTAAACCAAACTTCTGCCTGATTAGAGCTAGAATTCAAACTGCACCTCCAGAAAAGCACCATCCCTCTTGTTTGTCTGGAAGAAGTTGCTCCCCCATAGCCAAGTGTGTAGAACACTTGATCATAAGGGCAAGGTGTTCATTCAGCTCTCTGCTCCGACCCAGCCTGTCTGTCATGGGCAGACATCCCAAGGCACCATCACCAGAGAACAGAGTGAAGCGGGGGTGGAATCACATCTTCCTGATTTGCAACTGATGCCAGTGCCCTCAGTTTCTGGGGGTCTTTGTTGAAAACTATTTAACCTAATTCAACACAAATTCATAAACAGTTTCAGCTTCAAAGCCATTTTTTAAAATTGAATAGATTCAGTGAGAAAGGTTCTTGAATGCCCGTCAGAGACATTACAAAAGCTGAGTGCCACCCACTACAATTAAATACCTGAAACTGGAAAAGGGCTCATGTTCTGTAGATTCAAATGCAAACCCAGGAAAACATAGGCCAAAAAATACCCCAACCCTGAAGAACCATGGTTATTGTCTCAGATTAATATAAACACTTCATGAAAAACATGTAAAAAGCCAACATTTAACTGTGGTAACAAAGGAAAATTCAGTCAATATGAGACCATTGCAGAAATAGTTAAATTAATTATTTGCATGATGCTCACTAGACAGGGGAGAAGACCTTGACAGCTCTAAAACAAATATCAGCAGAAGCCTTGGTAAAGATTAACAAAATGAAGAGACACAAAACAGCCAGATTCAAGAGTTCACCCGAGAGCTCTAAAACAATGGAAGCATGATCAAATCAGCTGCTATAATAAACAAGAGAATTGGTAGGCACATGGGAATATGATGTAATGGGGAAGAAAAAGCATGGCTTTGTAAAGAGAAGTCATAACTTCAAGATTACTTGCATTTCTGTAAGGAGTTAATGATTATTTGGATAAGGATGATTTGGTTAATGTAGTATATTTAGATTTCTAAAAAGCTCTCACAAGCCAAAAGCTCTTAAACAATTTGTCATAATGTAAAATAAAAAGTCTGTCATGAATTACTATTTAAAGGATGGAACAGAGTAAGTGGGCAGTTTTCACAATGTTAGTGGTGAAATTCCAAAATGACCTGCTCTATTAAATATAAATACCCTGGAAAAGATGAAAAACAGCAAGGTTATAAATTTGCTAAATGATTTAGGTCAGCTCAAAGTAAAACTGTCTACAGAAAACTTCTTTCATGGTGACTACACACGACAAGAGCCAGTGAAATTCTGTGTTGATAAATGCAAAGTAAAAGACAACTCAAACTGAGAATGGACAAGGATAAGTGCTAAATTATCTACTGTTCCCAAGGAAGAGATCTTGAAATTGTTGCCAGTAATTTTCTGAAAACAGTGCCTTGGTGGCCAATGGCAGTCAAAAGGGTGGATGTTGTGTTTAAAGTTATTAGGAAGGAAACACAGAGTAAAACAGAAAACATCATAAAGCCAGAGTGCTCACATCTTGAATCTCTCACACAAAGCTCAGCAGCAGCCTCAGGAAAAAACAAAGCTCTTCAGCCTGGAAGAGACACCTTTGTGTCACGAAAACAACAGAATTCTACCGAATCAGGAAAGAGACTGCAGGAAGTGAACAGAGATTGACAAGTCATTATTTCTCATGTCAGGAAAACTTAACAACCCCATGGTTTTGCTGAAGTTATTATGCAGCAAGCATAAAACAACAAAAACCAGTTTCTCTGAAAAGGCATAATTAACCTGTGGAACTCATCGCTGCAGAGAATCAAAGCGCACACACGTCCAAAAGCAAGTTCATGAAGGACAGCATTAAACACAGTGTTTTGGATGTATCTTCCATCCTCTCAAAAGCAGGATTTGCTCTCTTCCTCCTACTCTCATTAACTGTCTGCCGCCAGTCCCTGTTAGACACATAACACCAGGCTAAGTTATGTTGTCTATCCCAATCTGGTGGCACGCACTTACCTCTTGCTCTTCTCTGCTAGTCCCAATCTGAGGTTCTTCAAGCTGTCATACGAGGCTCTTATTTTTCTGTCTAGCCCTGAAGGTGTTTGCTTCTGAGTAGTTTTTGTCTGTAAGTCTCACTAGTCGGACCAAAATACTGTCAAATTAATTACACTCATCACAGGTGATTATTGTATTAAAACATCGCAGATGGAGATGAAATTGCAAAGATGGAGATTCCAAGCTACCAAGAAGTGCAAGGTACTCTTTGCTCCTGATGATCGAAAGTGGATGCAATACTGGCAGATAAGACAGTCTTTGAGCATCAATAAACAAGACAAGCTAGGAACAGAAAGAGCTGATGTCCAGCGCTGAGAGGATTTGGCAGTGCGCTCGTCTGCTGTTTATAGAAAGCATAATGGCAGCACACAGCCCTTACAGGGACTGAGCAGAGGATTTATGCACTGTCGGCACTATAACCTGCTTGATGTGCCACTTAGCTTTTACAGTGCCTTGCAAAAACCAGAGAAAAACGTAACATAGATCTTGTACCTTCTCCTTCAAAGTATTGTTGCAAAGGACAAAGATCTGAGGTACCCATCAGCCTACCACTAAATACACCTTGCTTGTTCCCCAAAAAACTAATGCTTTGAACTAGAGTAGAAAATAGAAGTGGAACAGTGGAACCTAAATTTAGATTCCCTCTTCATGTACATATAACTGAAGGTGAAAGCCAGGCATATAAGCATTTAACTAGTTGATTCTGAATACTGAGATACTTTTAGATCTTTTAAATTATTTACAGGCCTAAAAGGGTGGTCAAACATGAAAAATATGTCCAATTATTAAGAATAAAAATAAAAAAAAAAATAGATCATGCTTACTCTCTAAAAATATCTACAGTACTAAACACATATTCAGCAAGACAAAATGCCTGAATCTACAAGCACCCAAGCAGTGCTTACTCTGAAAGCTCTCACTCTTGCAACCCCCACTCATTTTGCCCAAATGTAACACTTAGATTATATTTTAATATTACTCCACAGCATAAGGAAAGTATGAAAGTGTGTCTGAGATTACTTACTCTCCTACTTCTTTTAAAATAGAATGAGAGAAAAGATAAAAATAAGATACCTTCAAGCAATTTCTTCATTGACTCATGACCATTAACAGCATTTACAGCTCTGTAAATTACAATCAGGATAATCAAATCCTGTGCTTTGGGGTAGGACCTGATCTCCATAGGAGCTGGGAAGAAATTTTCTCCCATCTGCTGCACTGCACAGTTGTAGAGGTGCATTGTCAGTACAATGGAAAGTCCACCCTATGCGAATGGTGGTGGCAGAATATAAGGCTTTGAATGCCAAAAATGTTGAAGTGACAAATTCTATGTGATTGATGAGAAATCCCTATGAAGCTTTCTACTCACTGCCAGAGTCTGCTGCTGTGCTGTGCATGGACCACGAGCCCACTGAGTCCACGACTTTCAGGACAGTCTAGACAGTACAGCTACAGCAAGGCAGACAGAAATAGAGAAGAATCTCTTTCCTACCAAGTCTGAATTTTAATTTCTCCTGTTGTAAACAGCTCCTTGACTGACTAATCTTACCCCCAGCAATATAATTTGATTTTACTGTAGCCATATATGTAAACATAATATGAGAAAATCATGGCATTAACATTATTAACTACTAACAAAATTATATTCCTCAAGTAAAAGCTGGAACATAACTTAATTTAATCTAATACATTCCATGCACACAGACACACACAGACACACATATATACACTCACACCAAAATAACATTAATTTAAACATCATGTTTCTGAAATCCACTAATCTGAGGTCAGTATATACTGGATTGAAAACTGCACTTAAACAGGATTTCTTTGTCATTCTATTGTATTTTCTATTACCATAGGACAAGGAAAGAATGAATATTTCAGAGAAATCTGAAATTGGGAGGAACTTATATTTCAATGTCCCATGTAAAATAACAAACTAAAACAAGGAGTTTGTTGTGTATGTAGGAGCAATACCAGTGATAGCTATAGCCCAACCCAGTACCATAAATATTTAAGTGCCAACTTGAACCTCCCATCTCCCGACATTGCTATCCATACGGTTATCAGGACACGTGAGCTGCACAGCAATGCTCCATCCAAGGATGTCAGAAGGAAAAGGGTGAGTTGGTGACCAAAATCCTTGTCAAAATACTGTTTTAAGGAAACATAGTTCTATTAAGCACAGGTAGAGCAGCTTCACTACTGGCTTAGTGATCCTTCTTACAGACAACATTCCTTCTGCTGGGAAGCTCCAGCTTACCTGTGAGTCAATGTCATGGGGATGAAGCTGAGTGCTGGAGTTGCTCTGTCATTAGTGTTGCTAAATACAGGGTTTGACCTATCACATAAATATGCATGGTAAACTTGAGACAAAATTTACAAGAGCATGTCTCTAAAAAAGCTGCTGAAATCCATGGGATTGCTCCACACTCTCTTTAAGATACACATTCAAGCAGCTGAACATGAAATACCTGATCTGTAAAATTTTAATTTTATTTCTAAATATTCACATTCTCTCTTTCTCCCTAGAAGTATTCATAGAAAATTGTGGGTTTATATATACATCAAAATACTTCCCCTTTGTATCTGCAAGAGTACTTTAGACTAGAAAACCCACTTAAAATTTTATTCATTTCCACGTTTACTCAAATGGCACCAGGACAGGGGATGGAAGAAAACAGGTATGCCACGGAAGTCTTGGCATCTGAGTGACTATCCCAGCTTTTGAAGCAGCAACAGAAACACATCCTTCCAATTAGAAATTACTGTTTCAAAAAAAACATATGTACTTAAAAACAGCATTTCAGGTAGTTCACTTAATACTGCATGAATATACTTTGCACTAATTTTTTTAAATAGGAGTGAAATTCAAAAAACAGTTGAGGTATGTGCATGTATAAGTGAAGCAGCCTGTGTGTGTGTGGGTGTGTAAATACCATATACCCAGATGCAAACCTTCAATGCATTAAGTAAACTTCAGCTCTATACCTTAGTACTCAATTCTGAGTCTGGTTACCTTCCGGATTGCTAAGTCTTTCTAAATTAGAACAAGCAATTTCTCTTTGTTTTACCTAATATTTGAAAATGGCAAAAAAGTCCCATGGGTCACTGAAAATTATCCCTTCATTCCTGCCGCCTGTTTCAAGTCAGTCAAAACATTCCAGACTTCAAAAGGGGGCTTTGCCTGCTTAGGCCATTTTGGTGTCCTTCTATGGTTGGCCTATGAGGGATTGGTTATTTGGATAAATTAGTTTGTGGAGCCTGCTGGCCTTCTAGAAGACCTCAGTGTCTGACTGCAAATTAGTTCTACCGAACATGCAGAAATCCCTGGGCAGACAAGAAGAAATAAATGGTGATAAAATCTAATACTACAATGTTTGTAATGCGATTTTATTCTGCTCTGTAGCTTGTAAGCAAAGCTAATGTTGAATTAAAAATTTTCAAATATAAAAATGTCCATGAAAGCACAAAATAAGATCAGTATCCGAGTCACAGCAGAGAAGGCTGGATGCCAACTTTAAAGTTAAGCTTCCCGCAGGAATCTTTTACAAGAACAAACAAAAAACCTCCTGGTTTTCCACAGAATCAAGTAGGTATTTACATTACGGATGCACCCCTGCTTAAGCCAGGAAGTCACACAGTTGAATTCAGCTGGAGCTTGGGCTGTGAATAAACTGCTATGCAGTCTTTCAGTGCATAGTTGTACAACTGCCTAAGGAGAGTTTATCCTTAAGGAAGAGAAGTCAGAGAGCCAAAACTAACAAACATGGCTCCTCGAGCGGAACAATGGTCCAGAAAACCTAGTAAAAAAGAAAATAAACTTCACTGGCAGTTTGCTTTTTACTGTTAAGGGCTAAGCTACAACTTCATCAAGACCTTCAAGAAGAGACCTCATGCTGAACAGTTGCACACAGTGGCTGGGAGAAGTCAAATGGATTGTGTATTTCTTATATACCCACTTTTACAAGTCATTTGAAAATGCCTTATGCCATAACAAAGAAAATGTTCCACCTCTCTGAGGAAACAAGGATTTGTAACCAAGATTGGTGGTATCTGTTGACGGACCCCAACGAAACCCCTGCCAGGTGTCTGTGACCTTGAGGAATCTGCCCAGCACTACAAGCTGTGGGTAGCAGTACCTCTGTCAGCGCTGCAAGCACCGCTGCCTATGGCACTGTAGGATTTCTGCCACCAGTTAGGAAAAGTACATTTTAAGTGACAAGAATTCCTCCACGGTGTTACTGCAAACCCAGATGAATGAACAGCTTGTACTGAATAATGTTTTCAAACTGTCCACAAACAGCTTACAGTTTTCAGGAGTATTTTCACTAAAATATTTTGAAAGAAAAAATTCTATCAATAGTAACTGATTGAGCAGTTGCTATAGACGGCCTAGCAGCAGTTCATTTCAATTTGGGGAACTTAAATACATCAGCTAGTTCCGGCTGTTCATTCTTTTTGACACTTACTGAGCATAGTAAGTGGGTTTTGTGGCTTATGTTTCCAATATTCTACCAATTGCAGATAGAGAGGGGAAGGGGAGTGGGAAGGGTGCAGGCGATTACATTTTATAGGCTCAGTTACAGATTGCAATTGCGTGGTGCTTGTTGGTTATTGCCTTGCAGAGCTTTCCAAAAAGGAAGTGTGTCACGCATTTCTTCAGAACAGGAGGGGAGCGAAGAAGGGAGAACAGTGCCGTGCCAGTCTTTGAGAAAAACTAGGCAGCACGTGCATGACTTTCACAGTGACAATGCTGTAACTTTTCAGCCAAAGGTAAAATACTTATATTTTCACCCTTCTTCCTCATAGACTTTGTTCCCTAATGTGACAAACAGGTAATGTGAGTGAGCATGACAAACGTGTCATTGATGATGCTGTTCAAATCTGGAGGTCATGTCTGGCTGTCACCAGCCGCGCCCTCAGGCACAGCCACGCCACCACCACAGCAGTGGCCTCTGAAACCGCTCGAGAGTTGTGCTGCCGGATCCTGGCTCGCCTTGAAACAAAATGAACTTTCTAGCCCTTCTGGTAGTGAAGATAACCTTGAAAATGTGAAGAGAGTGTAATCTGATGCCTCAGTAAGACTGCAAGGAGCTTGAAACAAAGACAGAGAGATGTGAACTGCCCCAGCCATCTCTCTCTGGGCCCCATGGACTCAGCATTTCTGTGGTCGTGGAGTCTGGCATTTTTCCAAGATTCCACAGAATCTCGCATGTTTGCTGCAAAATTCATTATTTTGCTGCAGCCAGGTGCTGGATGTTTTTTGGTTTGGGTTTTTATTTTCCCCCTCCCCCTTTCTTGCTGAAACCAACTACTTGCTCTGTGTCTTTCCACTAGCGGAGCTATGAGGTGAATTTTCGGTGCAAAGTGCCGCTCTCCGGTACGTGGCATGAGGTTCGCAGGAGAGAAGTGTCCAGTGAGCAGCAGGGAGGAGAAAGAAGTTGGAAATATGCAGCCAGGCTGCCCAGAGTGCTGACTGAAAGCTGAGGTTTGGGGGCTGTGGGGGGAATCAGAGAAGATTAACTGCTGGAGGGGGCCAAGAGCACCTCCTTTTTTGGCTCATTGGGCACACACTATTTGGATCTAACTTGACTGCTGAGGGCCTCAGAGTCTTCGCTCTGTTTTCCAGATGGGCAAACTCCATCATCAAAAATACTCGATGCTGAAAATACTTCTTGGTGTACAGTTTTGCAATGAGAATTTTCAATTATGAGCCTGGACAGGGTAGGAATGAAAATTATTTTATGCTATATAATAACTTAATATCACTACCAGAGAGAGAGAGTTATGGAAGAAACGCCCTCCAAAATATCCCCAGAGGGTATAGTAATTGCTGAAAACACGCCAGTATTTACTGGTGAAAATTTTCTTTTGCTGAGTTTTGCAAATAAATAAACCTCACGCATTTCTTAAAAAAAAAAAACAACCAAAAACCAACAAGCAAATCAAGTGAAATAAAATACCTGCTGACCTCTACACTGCCCTTTTTGAGTTTTTTTTAAAAAGTCATCAGGGTACCTCTAACCACCTGGGTTATCATGTTGAATCTTATCAGTGTCATGTTTTTAGGGCTTCTAGAGGGTTTCTAGGGCAATGGATTCATGCCAATGCCAAGTTTGGAACTGGTAGATTTAGCCTACCACAAATATAAGCCATGATAATTTTGCATAAACTTTTTGAAATCAATTTGGTATAAGATATACTGTTACCCATTCTCAGTCACCTTTTAATCAGATTTTTTTGCAACACCCAAAATAACATTTTCATCTCAAAAATAATTAAAACAAGTGGATGTTTTTTATTTCTCAAGTATATTTTAGCTGTGGGACTTGTTGCAAATGACTGGCAGGCAGAAAAGCCCCCTCAGGAAAGTGAAGAAAATATGAATTAAAAAACCCCAACCATTTGTTTTAGCTTGATAAAACATGAGTGAACCATCTTTGATAGGTGCATATATCATTAGCAAACAAGCTTCAAAGTCTCTTTTGGTCATGGAAAGAAAGAAACAGAACTTCAGTAAAATTTTCAGACAGGGTAATACACTGATATCCTCTGTCTAGCCAGCCTCAGATTTGTGTTGTGCTTCTTTCTCAAGGCAGGGGTAGACGTAATGTTCAAGTTTGCAATCCCAAGGTTGAAATTCATTTCCTACAGGATGCGACCCAAGAATGTGACAGTACCATTAGAACCACTTCTCGATTAGCAAATGGCTACAGTAGTCTCAGCTGTGTGAGCGCAACAGAAGTGCAGAAGTGAGTTTGCTGGGCATATTATGGTACCCTCTGTACACATCAGCACTGACAGGCTGTATTCCCACGTGCAACATCATCCTCTTCCTCAAAAGAGAAAACTTGGCCAAAGACGGTGGCAAAGTACTCATCTATTCTCTCATACTGTTGTCTAATAAGTTCTTTTTCATTTTCCTTTATTATCGCCTTCTCTTGGTACTTTCTCTGTTGTCCATCTAGCTCTGTCTTCCCAAAACATTATCCGGCTTAATTTCTCACTTGTTGAATAAAGCTCCTCCCTTATCCACATGTACCTGAAATTGCTTCCACCACATAGTTTGCATTGTCCAGTTGCAAAATTAAATTACCATTCAACTGGTATTTGTAGGGAAGTTTCCCTCTTTTCCTATGGACTAGAACCAGGTTTTCAAAGTCACTACGTGTGTTTGGGATCCTAAACCTCAAATAGGTTTTGGTTTCTGGTTTCTAATTACAGCGTGCTAGTCTATCCCTCACCCTCTCTTTCTTTCTAGGCACACACAGAGAGCAAAATAAACAAAACCAGTGTCATGCCATCATCTTTATTTTCACTGAGACTATTTTGCCTTCTGACTACTGCTTTTAGGAAATCTCCCTGTTTGTCAACTGGCTGTTGTAAACACAGCAGCCTGTCCAGATATGAATGACTCCAAGCGAGACCTAATTGAAGGATCTGATTCCAGGGCTTAACACCCCAATTTTGAATCTCTCCAATGACAGTGCAATCAGAAGAGTCATGCCCCACCCTGTGTTACGTACCTTTGGGCGCTTCAGTCCTCGTTTACAGAAGCCTGAGTGCTGGTCAGTGCAGTGGGTCTGTTCAGCAGTTACTGGTTTAGATTTTGATAATCCTGATAGCATGAACAGCTACCACCTACTTGGGTAATGTGAAGGAAAACTCTGAGCACATGAAGTGTTTTACAGGCTCTCTGGACCAAGTGGTGAAAAGAAGGAATGGAATGAATAACCCCAACAGGAGTGCTGGTGGTGCCAAACCATGAACAAATATTTCCCCTAATACTTCTGTTAAGTGACAGTTATATTTGTCATTACATAAAGCTTCAGCATACAATTACCCGGCCCAAATCCTCCACAGCACACAAAGCCCAGGCTATGCCGGGCACCCAGAGGGGAAGTGTTGCAGTGGAAGCCACAGAAAATCCTGACAGCATCAGGGAAAGGCTTTTCATGCATGGAGGAAAGCCTGACTCCAAACAGAACGAGGAGCTTGGGTGGAACTGAAAGCTCTGGCACTGCAACTGCAAACAGGACCATCGCTGTTTAGTGCCTGTTGGTAACCATGGCCAGCCTTTTCCTTAAGAGTTAACTGGTCCTGTCCACACGTGGCAGTAGCAGGGATGCATAAATACCCAAACGTACACATAGAGACAAGGCTGTGGAACAAATGAACATTGGAAAATAATCAAAGCCGTATTGCTTCAGACAGCAAAAATTACACTACACATGAAGTGTAACAAAAACACAACACAACAGGCTTATTGTTAAGGGGCTTGGTTTTTCCTACTCTGTTGCTAGATAAAACCTAATGGAAGCATCAGGGAAAATGGATATAGAAACACAGAATACAAAGGGAAGAGTGAGAGATAATACAGAGAGTACTGTCAAACGTAGAAAATAAACACATCAGAAAAAATGCAGGAAATAACTCTTTTTAAATTTACTAAATAGTAGTTTTTGGACTTATTTTACAACTGGTAAAAAAAAACGCAATTTCAATATGCCCAGTTTCTGTTAAACAATTCAGAATAAAAACATATATGTAGCAATTTGAATTTCACTGAGTGCCAAGAATGAAGTCACAAACTAAAGTAACAAATCCAAAACACACAACTAATCATTTGACCGTGCATGAAACATTCTTAATTGTACCTGATAGTTTGCAAAATTTCTTCTTATTATGACTCTATAAACAGGCATTTACAAGAAACAACAATGTACTACATTTTTTGCCACTGTTTTTAAGACTTTGCAGCTAGAAGTTGCACTCGTTTCTCCCAGAAGCAGTATTTGCATATATTCACACAGGCAAAGAGAAACAACTTCAAATAATGGGATGAAAACTCTCTAACAGATAAAAATATTAACAACATATATGCGGCAGGCCAAATATTTCTTAGAAAAAGCAACAACCATAATTTTGTAATATGAATCACTGAAGACAAATATTTTTGAAGCTATGCTTAATTTTCTGTAGCTTTAGCATAAGCCTCTGTCTCTCAGTTAATTTCATCATTCACTGCTTCTTCCAATGCCTAAAAGTGCATGGAGCTCTCTAAGACTTTCATTCGCTTGGTTGCCACAAAAATAATTGCCACTTTAAAAGCGGCAACTTTTTTCTCTGGACTGACAAGTTGTTTACTTACAGACTTCCCATTTATTCCCTCGGGGTCTTCCATTGAAGATTTCTCCTTCCAAATTATATACGGGCTATTAGTTACAGGGAGGTTCAGACAGTCCCAGTACACACACACCTGTGGAAAAGACAGTACCACATGGTCGGATTAATTCGTTGGCATGAAACTAGGAGCTGATCTTCATTTCTGCAGCTTTCCAGTAACTAACAAGTATTCACAAGTTGGGAGCGGTTGTCTTTGAAGAATTGAATCAGTCTTGAAAATAAACACATAGCTGAGCTGTTTATTGCAAATCCACGCAAGCCAAAAGCAGGCAGCGAGAGCCCCGTTGTGCTCACTGTCTGCACAATAAAAGGCAGCCAGGAACTCTTCTACCGTCACTATTTCTGTGCCAACAACACATCTCTTCTTTTTTTTTCTTTTTTTTTTTTTCTTTGGGAAGCTCAGCCTTCCCCTGATATCTATCAATGTCAATTGTACTTTAATGCTAAGAGGAAATAATAACAAAGAAATATGATTGTAGACTGAGCCAGGATAAAAAAGAAAATCCACAAAGTTTTCAAACGTTGCCCTCAAGCTAAGGATATTTTTATAGTAAATCTCTTCAAGTTTACATTAGGTCACAGTCCTAGGCCCCATAAATTATAAATTTGGGATGCTTTGTGTTCTCTCACCTTCAGAAAGGGTGTTCTTTGATGTTAAAAGTAACAGTGAAGTATCGAGATGAAACAACAAAGGCTTACCCTCCCAAACAGACATCAACCCAAAAAATTGTTTCCTTCCATGGACAATTTCCTTTAGAATAAAACACTGTAAACTTCTTAAAATTCATAATTATTCATTGGCATAATTCAAACAAACCCAGCTAAAACCCTCATTAGAAAAATTGGTGCTTTGTCTTAAATACATGGGGGAAATGCTGTCAATAAAGAAAAAAAATGCAAAACTGATTTTTTAAGTGTATATACAGATACATATATATATATACGCATGTTATATACGCAGAAATGTGAATAGCACTTTGTTCTTCTGTGACAGGTGGAGATCTGGTCTGAAGATATTCCGTTTGCCCTAAGACCACTCTGCATATGAAACACATATAATTTAGGACCACAACCCAAAATCTTTATCTTTCTACCTGGATAAGACTCTAGCAAGAAAACAAAAAAATCCTTTCGAACACAGTTTTTTGGACACTACTCATCGCACACATTTGGCTAGTTCTATAAAATCTAAGCATTAAGAAAGTGTTAACAGGTCCACTCCACACCCTAAGGAAGATGCTAATATGAACCATGCTTCTGCAATGCATCCACTCCCTTCTTACTGGTTTACAATTGAGAGATCAAATCCAGTCCTGCTCCTGCTGAGAACAATGGTCAATCTGCAATATTTCTATGAAATCAGGGTTTGGTGCTTATATTTTTTCTGACACCAGATTATAGGTTAGAAAATTATTCATGGCTTTAAAGAGTGACAATTAAAGTTAGGGAGGGGAAGGACAAGAATTTCTTCTAACTTAAAAAAAAAAAAAAAGAGAAGAAAACAGCTCTCTAACAATGCCCCACTCCTAAGCAATGACTGACATCTGTTTCAAAAACTCTTTTATTGCAAAATTCAATAAATGGAAAAACCACACAAACTGAAAGTCTGGCACTTCAGCGACGGAATAAAATGGAGCCTTTTCTAATGGAAAAATATTCAAAAGTCAATTGATGTAATGCTGGTATGGATGACCTGATGGATTTTCAGATCAGCAGTGCTCTCTTTACTAATGGAAAGAAAACTTTACCAAGAGTGGTAATGTTCTATTGAAACCCAGAAGGAAAAAGCATATATGTTTCAGTGTATATTATAGTTCAACCGTAATTAGGTGACCTAACTTGCAGGAGCTGCTGCGACAAATATTTTCTCTCTCTGGGAAAGATTCCTAAAATGCACCAGTGTTAAAAGAGCCTACTCTTGTAATTTCTGCTCTGACATATGCTGCACTTATGTCACTGCAGAAGAGGTTTACTAAAAGCTCCTATATATACCCACCCACACTGCTACGGTCAAAGACTTGAAGACACCAGAGACCTCTGACAGCAGGATCAAGCCACAGTAACATGAGGACTTAGATGTTAATACAGAACAGCTGATCTGCAATATAATTAAGTAATTTTAATTTTGAAAAATTCAACATTTAAGCAAGAGCAACTTAGTTATCCTTACTCTAATTGTCATCTTACATTATTTTTAACTTTTAGTAAAGCTTTACAAAAACTAATTAAATTCCCTTGAGTTGTTAATGTATCAAAAAATACATCTAAATTACACAGGGTATCTATTACAGAGAAGCTGTTATATGCAAAATGTGCCATCGAATATGAGTACGACAAAAACTCAAGTTATTGAAAAAGACAAGATCTAAATTGAAGGGAAGTCATGAAAGTGCGTATCACCTTTTACTTTTCTCTACTACTTCAGAAGTTATTTGCTTGGTTAAATATTATTACTATTAAATACCCGACAGTATTAAGAGTCCCACCAGCTAAAGAAGTACTATTGCACCAGGCATGATAACCGGCAGTCCTCTTTCCAAACAGCTCTTACCATTTCAAAGGGAATAACAAAAACCACAAAGAAGTACAGAAAGTGCTTTACGGGGGATTTTTATTCCCTCCTTTCTGAAACGTTAGCCAGCGCCATGCAATTTTCCCCACACACACACGGATCTGAACATGGGCTTTTGCTGCCAGGCACGGGGCGGCTGCCAGCCCCTCCCAGCCACACTGCGGAGGTGGCAGGAGCTTCAATAAGCTCCTTGTCATGGAAGCGCTGTCCCCACCCCAGCACCCACCTGAAAACCTGGCAAGAGCCCGTGGCCGATCACCTGGGAAGCAGATGTTAAACACAGTAAAGAAATAACCTCTCAGGGCTGGAAGGTACCAGTGGAGGCTGACCGCTTGCAAGAGAGTACCAAACGCAAGGGTGACCAAAATATAGCTGGCCATGGCTGACCCCTGGTACCTAGACACCTACATTTAAGGACAAGGAACCTGATTCCTTATGCTTGCCAAGCTGTTCTTCATAAAAGCTGTGCATTTCCCATGCAGGACCTACACTGCCACTAATCCACATCTTGGAGCTGTCCCAGGGCTGCTGTAACACACCTTCAGCTGAACTGAGCCCCTGACAAAGCTCACAGTGATCAGAAACAGCACTAACAACAGCACAACAATACCTTGGGCTACCTTACCCCTTCCACCACCAAGGAGAAGGAATTAAACTTTTTATCCTGTTCCTGTGCCACCAGCAAAATCAGTCCTGTCTTACAACCTCACGTCTGATGAGGCCATTGCAAAGTCTCCAAGATAAGGTCATTCTTGTGCCATCAGTGGTTTCTGCTTTGCTCTTATTTTCTTACGCTTTCTCAGGAACTGGCAGGATTTTTCTAGAAACACCATGAAAAAACTATCTCCCCAAACTATATACATTTATTAGAAGAAAAAAAACCAAAAACCAAAAGCCACACTTGCTTTATCTTTTGGGAGAGAAAATAAAAAAAGAGGTTATGAGGCTGGGCAAAATGGCCTTTTTTTACCCTGTAGATGATGGCATGTGGTATTTTACAGTTAATGTGAGGGAACTCGATGGTTTTATTTTAGGTGCTATATTTGGTAAGTTTCCTTTTTAGCACTTTCTAAAGACTCACTACATTCGCTCCATTCCCAGGTAGGTCTCTCGTCCCCCACCCCCGCTTCCTTTTAAGGTGTTAAATTTGGCAGATAACCTGGGTAGCATTTAGAAAACAATTATTTCCAAATGCTGGGAAAGAAACTTGCCAAGTGTAACAGCTGAAAACCAAAAAGAAAGACGAAAAAAAAAGAGGAAGGAAATAAAACGGAAGAGGGAAAGGTATTTTTAAAAAATGAAATTTAGTAGGGACCTTTCAGCAGCTTTATAAACAATTAACTCCAGGGCTGTGACTGAAGACCACCTCTGATTCAGCCTGGAATGCCTGCAGATGCAATACAGCATCCTGCCTTCCACTGAGCCTCAGGGACGCCAGCAAAACAGATAGGTGCCCAGATGTGTGGGACCTAACATGCACATCTGCTGGAAGGCATCCCACACCAAATGCAGTGCTGACACAGACCAGACACAGACTCTGGGGCCGTGCAAACCCCCAGACTGCTCTGTGGGCATGCAGCACGTAGGTAACACACTGTACAACACCACAGGAGGTAGGTCACTATTTCTGCATCCCCATAAACAGCCATGTTCATCTCAGCAGATCTTTTTTCCCACTACCATCGAGCAGAAACACATGGGGTGTTGGGACTTGGGGCTGAAGTAAACCTGTGGGAGAGAGGGCTGAAAGTTTTCAGCTTTATTGGTAAGCTTTCCTTTATATAAAAATAGAACAAGCACTCTGGTGCCCTGGACACGCATATTTAAAACCCATGGCACTTACACTCACTCTAGGTCTAGCACCAAAGTAATCTCATTCTTTATAAGTAAATAATACAAATTAAATATCAAGATTTGGGTTTTTTTGCTATATAGGTATAAACTTTTAACTTTATTTTAAAGATTAAACTACGGTATTTCCCTAATATTTTTAACTTCACTGAGAAGTTAAGTTTCTGGTAAGGAAACACGAGGTCTCATCTGCCTACACAGAAATCTCACTGGGTGTTGGACCAGAACAACTGAGGAGACTCAGGAGCAAAAGGAGGCAAGAAAGAAGGTAGAAATGAAGCACTAGGAACACAAAAAATACATCACAGACAAATTATATCAGTGACAGTCTGAGAAATAAATCTGTGCTACTTTCTGAATGCTGATTACATTTATAAAATTGCTATCACACTGTAAGCCTGTCTTGAAGGAACGACTCGACAATAGAGTTTGTGCCCCATTTCTCCCATATACCATTACATCTAACATGAAAATGGTGTTGAGAACACAAGGGCCACAATACTGGTTGAGGCCAACAATCCTCCTGGTGCTTTCTCCAACAACAGCCATAACTGGACACAGAAGAGCAGGACCAGAACAAGCATATGCCATTTTCACGGGTTTTTCCCAGTTTCCCGTATTTCAGTTTGGAGTGTTTCCTGAGATAAACGCAGTTAATCTGTCTAGCAATCTTCAGTATAGCTCTCTCAAGTACTTGTCTATTCTCCTCCTGAAGCCTATGTAATTTTTTTTGTTGTTCCTAGCAGTTCTGAACATTCAATTTTGGGGGAATTACTGAGAACTGAACAAAATTTCTTGGAATTTTCTTAGGTGAGGGTCAGCCCAGTGCCAGTCACTTTCTATGTACAGCTACAACTATTTTAACTGAGGTTTAGCAGTCCACATTTATCTCTGCAGGATTTCATTTGTCATTTTATTGTCTGGTGACTTGTCTCATAAGGTCCTTGAGCAGTTCTTCACCACTCTCCTTGCTATTCACCGCAAGTGGAAGCAACCTAGAAGATGATTCTGCCTGATTAGCACGCTTACTGAGACATTCGGAGAATGTGGAAGTGGAGGATAACAGAGAAGTCCTATATGAAGAAACAAACAAAGGTAAAAGATGTTGGCATGTCTTTACGGGAATCTGCTGGTTGCTAATTTCAGCAAGCTCAGAAGAGCTCTCTGGTCTCCCAGTGCTGAAAGAGATGGTCAAGTATAAAGAAACCTCTCCTGAGGTGGAGAAAGAAGCCCTTAGTGTTCGAAAGTCAGAGCGCACCTCAGAAGGGCAATGATATAAGACTGGACAACTGAAAAAAATGAAGTAAATAATTTGCCATTGCTTTTACAAGATCTAAACCTGAAATGTAACTGCTTCAAAAACTGTCTTGATGAGGTCTTTGAGTTGCTTCCCACATCCAATGGTCAGGAATGGTTTTGAACTGGAATTAGGATGCACCTGGTATATGCATCAGGTATGAAACCTGGTGCCTGCAATGGGCAGATTTCTAAATTCAATCTCCCTCACACAAACACCCAACAGGGCGCCTCAGTCAGGGAGCTCCACAAAAGGCTAAAGTGGGAGACATAGATACATAAAAAATGTAAAGCAATAATGTTATTCTAAAAGCAGAGCTCTCCAAACATAGCAAAAGACCATATTTTTCATTGAATACTAAATGCACACAGAAGTCAAGCTGTAAAACAATGTTAAAATTATACTGGCTACTTGCTTGCCAGAATTTATTTTCTAAATTACTTACAAAATTAATACTATGTTTAAACTACCCAGTGGGATCAATTTCATTTCTATCTAAAACGTAGGTTGAAACTGTTCAGCAGAAAAACACACTAACAGTTCAGCACAGGCAATAAAGAATATTCATAAGGTGAAAATGCAAAAATTCTGCTTTTAAAAATTAATAAAATTACATTTTACAAGGTGAGCTGTGCCTCAAATAAGGATTAAACAGTTCTACTCCTGGCATTCAATAGGATCTTTATCATCAAAAAGTTAGAATTTCCCTGATTTTATTTATGTATCATTAGCAAAGAACAAAACCAGAATGCAACAGCCAATTCCTCTGTCATAATTTCTTTGAGCAATAAATCTGTTTTCTGCTTTCTATGTGTCAAACACACTACAAAAGGTGGGGGGGACCCACAGATCAACACTATTAGACTAAGTGTCATGGTTAATAAAGAACATGAGATAAGTACAAGAAAAAATTTTGAGCTACAAATCATAACATGCAACTGGAATACTTACCTAGCTCAGGAAAGAAGCTTTTACAAACAAAGCTTTCTTTCAACCCGTGTGGTTCTGTACAATGTTTCTAATGAGTGGTAATTATATATGTGCCTTAAGAAGCCTTTCTACACCTTTCATAAATTTAGATTAAAGGTAGGGCATTACTTATTATTTTACATGTGCTTTTAAAGTAGTTTGTAAAATATATGCAGTCTATAAAGGTTTGTGGTCTAACAACAAGCAACTGTACTGCTTCTGCATAATTCAGTGCAAACAGGTAAAAGTTTGCTATTATAATTAATACAGGTCAGATGTAGAGGTTTTAAGGCTTACACAGAGCAATTAAAGTAATTTTCCTCTAGGTGAAATGTCTTAGTTTTATAATTTCTTTAAGTTTTATTTCTTTTTAAAATAAATCAGATAAATTTGAGGCTGAAATTGTAACAACCTTCATTAGAACCTAGGCTTCCCCCAAGCTGGTAAATGCATTCAAATAAGAAACAGTACCAGCAGTATTTTCAGTAGTGGAAGCCACAGCATCGCAGAGAGCAGAAAAATACACCCAGACAGGATGGGTTACATAAAGCATGGTTGCAACAGAGTCATCCTGGCTATGGAAAGCTCATATTCAACCACGAAACTCAGAGGCCAAAGTCTTGGCATCTCCTAGTGAGGGGGACCCAAGCGCTGGGTTAGGGTCAGCTGAGGTCCCACACTCTGTGAGAACCACGCAGTGGCCTCTGGACTCACCCTGTCCTTGGGAGCAGTGTAGTTGCTCTTGTGTGGCACAGAGCCATGTCTCTGGTGTCTCCATGCGAGTGCCACTTGCAGATCTCACAATGGACCAACCACCAACTCAACGTGCACAGCAGTGGCCTTCCTCACACCACCATCAGTAAGGCTAAGGATGCTGCTCTCTTCTTTACCCGCCATACAATAAGAAAACCTTCCTGTCTCTTGAGATCAACCAAAATTTTCACTGGTAAGTCACAACACCCACATACCGCAAGAAGCATTTTATTTTCAATCTTTACAACAGATCAATATCTACAAATACTTCTGCTTCTCTTCAAGAAGTAGAGGTAATTACTGGAAATTGGGGTGAGTTTCACTAGTAGGTGCAAGTAGTCGATTTTCTTCATTTGGACTCATGTCTGACAATGGGATCTCTTTCAATCTCTGCTAAGTCCAAATGAAACATCATGAATGGTCCTAATACTGAGAAAACCAGAAGGCTGTACCACTGAACTGTCAAATCCGTCAATGTGAGATCCAAAAGGATATTTAAAGGCACCACATCAGCCCAAGCATCTACAGCCATTTACACTTGTTTGTCTGTTTGTTTATACTGCAAGCCCCTTGTGAATTACAGTAAAGACCCAGCTGCGCCTTTGGCCACATAAATACCCCTGGAAGCCTGGTCCATGGTGACCAGAAACACCCACAATTCACTAACTGAAAACAAATTTTAAAGCAGAAACGATACTGTTTTTACCTAACAATGATGCCAGCTCTCCTTCACATTTCTGTTCTACATTCTCAAGCTCTTGCCTCTCAGGAGCAATCCCAGGGAAGGCACCGCCCGGCTCCCTGTGGGGCCATCCCCGCTGTCAGTGGGTCAAGCAAGGAGGCACTGGTTGGGACCGCGCTCTCTTTTCTAACCAGCAGTCACTCCTTATGAAATTAAACCCCACCAATAAACTGTTGCCGAATTTGGACAATTAGCATTGGAATATTACAGGGGAGGAGAAGAAAATCATTGTAGGAGTATTTATAGGACTCCTAGTTCCTTGGAAAACAATGCTAAAAACCATTTTTAATGCTGTTCTGTTCAACTTTGTCATATCTTTTGCTTGACAGTTGACATCCTTCTCCTCTGATTTCTTCCAGACTATGTTTTCATGAAAATTAATTAAGTAACCCATCATTTAAAAATAACAAAAACTGAAAACTTAAGGATTTGGAACCTTGATAAATAAGTTCTGCTTACACAACTACACAAAGATGCATTATGTGTTTTTTGTCAGCAAAAAATGCACCTAGTCAAACAACAGTATTTAGTTTCAGTTCTCCATGTCTCCAAACTGTATCTACCAATGAGAATGAACTTTATATACATTTATGAAAACACCAAAACACACAAGAGCAAAACACAGTTGAAGTGCAGTCATTAAATCAGTCTGTCCTCTAGCAATAGTAACACTTCTTAAGCGTTTGCTTATCCTAACAGTCTTGCAATCTTTTTCACCATCACAGCTCAAAATAAAACTTTAATTATTGTTACATATTACTGACTGTAGTAATATATTAAGTGTGAAAAACAGAACAGACAATGGTTATTATCCATAGAACATTATTTTTACAATTATTAAAAAATTAGTTTCACTTCTGAAATAATGTTATATATAAGTTATTATAAATAATATTTAATAATAAAGGAAAAGGTGAAGAATGAACTACACTGTCATTCTGAACATGTTTCACTTTCTTTTGAGAACAATATAACCTAAAAGATAAGAAATTTTATTCACACAACACTATGCAATCCTCTTCAATATTCAGATGATAAAGTGCTCAAGCTATTGAGCTGAGTAATTAAAATTCAAAAATTTCAGGAATTAGGCCAATTGCCTAAAGTAGCAGTAGGTGTGACTCGCTATGGAAACAGCATGGGAAGGACAGAGAAACAACTTTGAGTTGGAAAAGCTTTTAAAAGCATATGAAGTACCCAGCTGTGGCCTCCTTGATTTTAAGGACTTTACACACAATTTCCGTTCTTATAAATAAAAAGAGCTTTCTCCTAGCTCACTTCATTATAAGGGGAGCTGCAAAAATGCAGACCCACCTCACAGGGTGGGAGTTCACCTCCGTGATTTTTCCAGGCAGCCCGGCACAGTGGGGGCCCTGGGCAGACTGGGGCACTGACTGCCTGCACTGCCCACACCCCCACCCCCTGCTCAGGGTTTGATTACGGACAGCAGCTGCCCCCAGAACTGCTCCCCCAAGAACTGCCTCTCCGGGTGTCACTGCCAGGCAGCCACAGCGCACTGTCACACCATCAAATTAAGGCAAGTTTTTCTTGGTCCTACCACTAGAAACTTTTCATGGTAGTTTGACCCATATCACGAAACTTAGTGGTAAATTCATATTTTACTTCCTAATGCAGTAGGATTAGCAATCTCAGAAAGAGTGAGAAGATATTCTGTGTCACAAAGGAAAAAGAAAAAAAAAAGAAAAAAACCCCAGAGCACTAAAAGTGTCCAGACATCTGAGAAATCATTATCTTATGATATTTGGTATATCAGATTAAACAGCCAAAGATAAAAAGAGTAAAAATGAGAGAAAGGAAAAAAACCTCAAGCTTCTTAATTTAATTCAAACTCTTAATTTTGTACCACTCTCCCTCTCTCTAAATCTAGAAGGAAAAGTTATTTTGAGAAATAATATTTTTGGATTCTCTGATTAAGAAATTGAATGAGCGAAACAAAGAAAATAACCTAAAATTCTCAAAATGCACAGGATGCAAGAGGGCCCCAGTTTCTAGCTGACTTGGAGAAACTGTTCAAACGACCTTTGAAAATTTTACAATTCTCCTGCCAGAGTCCATCCCTCACCTTGCCCACAGCAACAAGTTTTGCAGTACAACGGGGATAGAGCCACAAACAAGAAAGAGTGACTTGCTTCCTCCTTTTTCTTCCTACGCATTTTCTGATTCAGTCTACATGGGAAGATGTAGCTAATGAAGAAAATTAGGAATGAAACATCAAGCTTGGAATAAATAACACAGCTGTAAGGAACCAGTGACTTAGTTTCTACTTAGATGGGTTATAAATATTTTTATTGATGCTATTACAATTTCTACAATTTTGAGGACTGGTGAACCATTCAGAAAAAGTAATCCATACACTTTAAAAGGTTGTTGAAGAACACACATACTTGTGTTTTACCTCACACTTAAATATACAGTAGAATAAGTTGTGTACAAGCTAGCACAAAGGTTTGGGAGGAATGTATCTCCACTAGTCTTCAGAAGATGTGCCAGCTACCTGGATGAGCTGCAGTCCTCAGTTAGGGACCTTTCCATACATATTGCCCTTCTGTCTCTTACTTTCTGCTGCAGCTGGACTACCTGCTCCATGACTACTCCATGATCCTACAACTACCCTCATTATAGTTCGTGCTTACACAGCTTTTGGCAGAGAATGAACAGCTCTAATCTGGAAATTGTTTCATAGGGACTTTCCACACACCACTCTTTTTACAGACAATTTCTGACAGCACCGAATGACCATTTTCTCTTCTTATACCATATTTTCGTTTTAGATTATTATGGAAAGCGTGAGTCTTCAAATGTAGCAACTGTCTGGTGTTGCTCTTCATACTGCATTTTGCTGGAGCATTTGTGACCATAACAGTGTTTTGCTACCAGAAGTCAAAGGGAACTACTCTGCAATTATAACACAACACTATGCTCCTAGGAGTCTAAAAGGAAAAAAAAAAAGGCAGGGGAGAGGGCAAGCCTACTGTTATATTTTCATAATTGAAGAAAACTCTGATCTTTGACTTTCTGAGAGAAAAACTGCCAAATTAAGTATAGTTTTAAAGAGCATTTCCTGCAAAAACTAAGCTTTATCTCCAAGATGAACAACAGAGACCATAACCATCTCGTAAGTAGCCATATCCATCCATCTTTTTGAAGGTCTTAGGTAACGGCGGGAGAAATAAGAACCCGAGAAAGCGAGCTGAGGAAGGGTACCCATGTGGGTGCACCCCTTCCCTGCTGCCAATGCTCAGCACTCTGCCCCCCAGGTGCTGGGATGCGAGGAGCGAAGAGAGGACAGGAGATCATCCCTCCGTGCCCGGACCCGCTGGAGGCAGGCAGCCAGCGGACTCTCGGCGGGGAGGCGGCCGCCCCAGCGGGGCCGTGCCCGGGACGCCGGTGCGGTCGGCGGGGTCGCCGTCGGTGCCCCGGCACCGGTCGCTTTTCCCCGTCCGTCGGAGGAGGAGCTGCGCGCTCCTTGCCGGGGACCCGGACATCTCCCCTGACACTTGCCGTGCCCACAGCCGGCAGCCCCGGTGAGCGGGGCGAAGACAGGCTCACACCACGGCGAAGTGTGCACAGATTGTTACCCTCTGACACGAAACACGCGTTCAGCGCTGCCGACGCGCCGCAGCGCCCGGCGGCCCCCGGCCGGCAC
>VZRQ01003281.1:17301-129542 GCA_013397975.1 Machaerirhynchus nigripectus | reverse complement strand
AAAAAAAAAAAAAAAAAAAAAAAAAAAAAAAAAAAAAAAAAGAAATACAGTTTAAGATCCACTTCGAATACATAAGCACATAGAACGCAGAACCATCCTTGTCTCCGAGCCCCCGTGAAACGTTTCTCTTTGTACAGGAGCGGGAAGAGACAACCGTGTCAACAATGTGCTCATCTGGTTCACTGCTTCACTGCTGTGGCTGACTCCTCAGGTCCCTGCTGCTGGGGTAACAAATACCCCTCTCAAAGGTGCCAAACAACACTTTTTAATCGCCCAGCTATGCAGGTAATGGTGTGGAGCATTTAATTGCTATGGTTCATCCCTAGGTTAGTATCACAGCATATCTCTCCCTTCCAATTCCTCTCTGACACCCACGAGTGACTGGAGGATGTGAGTGCGTGTGCACCCTAGAATATGGCAGAGTGGAAAATGCATTGTTTCCTGAAATAATAAACAGTCAACTTGTTCAAATAATCCGGGTTTTACTGTGTTTTGTGTGTGGAGGAGGGCTTACCTCAAGTCTACTCATGTTTCCCAAGCATAAAAAGTCTGTAAACACTGCAAATCATCTAGGAGAGGGGTTGACTTCTACGCACCTAGAAACAGATACGTACTGAGTTTTTAAAGAAAAAAAAAATAGATTTGCAGGATACGTTGTAAAGAAAATAATATAGCGAAGGGGAAAATAAAGGAAGAGAAACTGAAACGGTACTGGAAAAGCCTTGGCTCTGGTAAGCAAGGAAACACTCTGTCTTCTTCCAGCGTCACTTCATGAGACCATAAAGAGACACACATTGTGCATTTTCTCAGGTTTTCAATATCCCACACACATATAGTAATAGCAAGTTTCAACAGCTATTGCCAGGGCTCGGGTTGGTTTCCCTCAAGTGAAGAAATGCATCTTTAAATGGGAAATCTGCCACTGGCTAACCACAGTCAGAGATGTCTGCTGGGATAAACAGCATTGTTAATTCCTTCAAGCTCCATCTGTGGAAATGATAAAGTGCAGCCATTATGGAAGACTGCAAAGTTAAATTAATTAGGTTCCTCCATTATGCTGCAGTCTTCTGAAGATGATTGCTATTTTCCTCTTAAATGCCATTATTCCTAGATCTGTCTAGGAGCTGATGCAATTAAAGTGAACATAATGTAAATTTAACAACACAAATGACACTTTCCTCCTCCTATGTTTGAGTGGGGCACGCAGGGGCTGTATCATAAGCGTGGACTTCCCCCGTAAACATCTGATGTAACCTTAAAAAAAATTCAAATAAACCAGTGTGTATTTGGATACTTTTCTTCGGCGAATTCTTGGATCAATACTTTTTTTTTCATGTTTTCATGTTCTCAGTAATGTTAAGGGATCCAGTTACAAACTCTTGCCAGTAAGAAAGAAAATATGCCCCGCTGTGCACCCTCCTAAACACTTCTAAGAAATAGTGTTTTCTTTTCATTTGGAATGACAATTTTGTTTGTCTGCTCTGCCCTGGCGAGCGAGACTATAGATTATTAGTAGACACATTTAATTCCGGACCATAACGCAGGCGGCTGCGCCCAGGGCCGCCACACGCCCTCCCGCCGGGGCAGTGCCGGGAGGGGGGCCAGGGCACCCGGGAGGGCTGCCGGGGCCGGGGCTGGAGCCCACCGGGACTGGGGCGCTGCCTCCCGCCCTGCTCCCTCCGCCGGGAGTCCCGTGCCGCCCGCCCCGTCGCCCTGCCGCGCTCCCACTTTATTTATTTTATTTTATTTTATTTTTTATTACTTATTTATTACATTTATCTCTTTAAGGAAGAAGCGTGACTACTCTAAGTCTTTGCAGTGCTTCATGGGTCATTATGGCTTAATGCAATTAACGTAACCTTTTGTAACCCAATATCAAGTACTTCCAGGACAAATCTTTAAACAGATCACTAATCGTAAAACAAGTTATGGTGTCTGGGAGTGAAAACTAAGCTATTTGCTATTCCCGCTGATACTTTCAGCTTTCCGTCCTTCCCCCTTTCTCTTCTCTCTAGCTCTCTCATCTCGGGGTTTATGGGATTTGTTGAAATGCTGCTTCATTTTCTTTTTTTCCCCCTTTAGGTCTCTGTTTTAAGCCACTAAAATCCAGCACTGAGGTTTTACCGTTTTCGTGAGGAAGGCCGTCGGGACTACGCGGAAGGAGGAACAAGCGGGCGCTCTGGGGGCGGGATTTTGCGCGCAGAGGTGAGCGAGCATCCCCAGGAGGGGCCGAGCCCGGCCGGGTCCCACCGCGCCGCCGCTCCGGGCGCCCGAGGTGTGGCGGGGCCGGCGCTGGGGCCGCGGTGGCCTCCGGGGGCGGAGGGACATCCATCAGCAGCGGCCAATGGAGCGGAGTGCCCTCCCCCCGGGATAATTGCTGTTGCTTTTCTTTCAATTAGGGCCGGCGCTTCCCCGCCCGCTGCCCCTCAGCCGAGCGGGAGCTGGGCAGGGGAGCCCTGCGCTGAGGGAGGGTAGCGCAGGAACCGTAACGCGTGTGGCTGCATTCACAGACCTATATATTCCCCCCGCCAGCCCTTGTAAAGCTTTCTGCAGCACGCACAAATGAAACAGGTTTGGCTGTGAAGTTTATGTTTGATTTAATGGCGAAAGGCGCTTCCTGGCCTGCTCCTTCGTTCCCGCCGTGGCGTTTGGGGGTAAATTCGGGCGGGATATTTAAATTTGGTTCAAATGTCACACGGATCACTTACAGGTTCAAGGTAGAGCTACCACTTACCTCAAATTTAGGCTTATTGTTGCATGTCTATGAATATATTTCTGTACGTGACTGTTACACAGATCATGTCCGTGCAAGCTACGCCAACAGAGGCCCGGCTCAGTGATGTGGTACCCAACACAACAAATAGATCAAAAAAAGCTGGGAGTAAATTATACCAGAATTCTGGTTCAGGGGAATTACACCCCAGTACTTAGAATGTTAGATTCTGTTTGGATAGATTATGTAATCTACCACACACCATCTCTAACTTTCCCAGTCACGTGTGCAAAATTGGTCTTGTCCTGATTCCATTTTTACATCCAAGTTTTTGTTTGTATTCCTTGTTACCCCTGAGGAAAGAGAGTTGCTCCAAGAACCTAATAATGCAGGGAAATACTTTGCATTGTCACAGTGTACTTGTGCATTCTGCTATGTTTTATGAAGAAGTCTCTATAATATGTCATCTTTACTGTTTTGCATTGGACTTTAGTATGTCAGAAACAGCAATTAGGTCTACATAGTCATCATAACAATGCATTTCCCAAAAAGGATGTTATAAGGGTAATATTTAAAAGGCTCCAATTGTTAGTTTTTCAGAAAAAAACCAAACCCAAAACCAACAATCACTGTAGCTTATCTGTCTTTGGAGAGACTGATAGGTTTTCAAAGAGATCTTGCAGAATGCACAATGCATTCACCTTGTCTAGTTTAATAGAGGCAGAAAATGATTAGAGTGTGTTTTAATACTTGCTGTACATGTGATGTAGGAAGCCAAGCCTCAGAACAGTTTAAATGTTGATATACCCAGCTTGAAAAAGCTTGTCAAATAAATCAAACCGTTCTGGGGGCAAACCCATGTTGTTTTTAAACCACAGAGTGGGGCAGTGGGCGTGGTTACTCCCATGGTTGAATGGTGAATGTATAGATTTAAAATACATTTTGCCACACCGGTTTTCAGAGGATTGTTTTGGCCTCATGTTCCAACACCAAGAGCCAAAACTCTGGTCAATGTTTTGACAACAGAGCCAGGAAAAACAAAAAAGGCTTACCCTCTGAAAAAGAAATGAAGATGTAGTGAAGGAAAACAGTAGTCTCTCTGCCACTGCCTTACTCAATCCATATGTGGACTTAAACACAGGAAATACCCACCATTCACTGCAATCAAGCCAGGGGCTTGTGCATCAGAAAGTGCCTTGTGGAACTAATTGTAGTTTATTAAGATTGTCATTGACATAGAAAAGCATTTTGAAATTTGAAGTCAGAACATTTAAAGAATACAGAAAAAAAGATAATCTGCTGCATGAGTGTTAATTTTTAAAGAAATATATTTGCCAGAACACTAAAGTCTTACAATTTGCATTTATGATGGCATTTTACATACATGAATTATCATTTTGTGATGTTTGTGTTATTAAACGCTTTATGCTTGCTTTTCATCCACAGTCTTTCTGGTGCAGGGTCCCAGGATAATTTCAGAGTGGAAGAAAATCTAAACTTCACCAATTTAAAAGGATGATAAAGAAAAACCATGGTACCTTTCATACAGGCAAAGTTTACACAGAAAACAAAGCTACAAATAATAGGTCCTAAAATTATTTTTTGTCATTTTATGAACTTAAATGAAAACTTATCCTTGCCAACAAGTATTTGGCAAAGTGTTTATTTTAGGACTTTTATGCCAGATATATTTCCTTGTGAGGTTTTGGTGATGCTTTACCTGACCGCATTTTTTTTTAATTATTATTTTGCTGTACTGTTGCATTTAGATTTTTAGCATGGTGAGTCACTATTAGACCTGACAAAACAATCCTGTGATTGCCAATTAAATTCAACCTCTGGGTAATTTCCATTGAATTTACATTCCTCTGAACACCTGTGATCTTTGCCTGATGATTTTGCTTCCTAGTGCTTTACCTTAAATCAGGAGACCTTTTGTGCTTCCAATGGTACAGGCTTTTTAGTGCACTGCTGTACTGTGGGTCAAGTCACTCAGCCTTCCACATAGACTGGGAAGTGTTTGAGGGTGTGATGTGTTTTCCACAGTTTTCAATTCATCTGAGAGGGCTGCTGTAGAGCTGTCTATCAAAATTATCAATTCCTCCACACCAGCCACACAGGTATTGTGGCAGGACTAGGGACAGGCAATTTCAGTGCTTCAAATGCTCTACCTGAAATAATTTTGGTTTTGTTGCTTGTCTCTGATCCATCTTTTTTTCTTCATCCAACTGGCATTTAATCCAAATTTCATGAAAAATTGGTGTTCAAAATCTCCTATGTTTTAAAGAATTTCCAGAACAAACAAACAGAGAGCAAGAGTTGCAGTTGTCATTTCCACATGTTGAAATCCAACTGGCTGAGGTTTGAAGTACAGGTACCTTCAGCTTCCAAAGCTGCACATTCAAGCCTTACTTTTGTCTGAAGTGATTTTAACCCACTATGTAAAATATAATGGCAGTGGATGCTTGCTCTCTTCTGCCATTTCTTAAAAGCCCAGTTTATCTTGGCTGATTCACAATCTAGACAGAGGCATGGAATGCCTGAGGGTCACCATTCAAATTTCTTTCTGTTTCTAGTGCTAAAATACACTGAGAGTACCTCAGATATTCCTCCATAGTTGGTCCACAGGTGACCACCTCCTAATCCCAGCTACCAGTTATTTTTCTACCTTAAGAAGCAGCCTTATCCTGATATTTTTCAGCTTTTGCAGATTTGATATCAGATTTTATGAACCATTCTTGCATTTTATGTGGTCTGTTGGGGGGAAAAAGTGGGGAGAAAATCTGTGTGTAAATATGTAAAATGGGATGAATTTACAGGCATGAGTCAAGTCTGATTGTAATGTAAACACAACTGATTATTGTGTTGGTAGATGTCTACACCAAAGTGCATTTGGAGTACAATAGTCCATATGATATACTCAGAAAGTAACTGAATATGTAAGAAATCAAGAACAGACAAAACCATTATTTTCCTATAGTTGTTCATTCTCCATGCATATGATTCCTATTTTTTTTCAGTGTAAAACAGTGCATACACAAAAAGCTGATCTGAACAAAACTCTCAGCGCCATCCATGCATCCAGAAACATTCCTGTGGGAACAAAAAAGAGAATAAAACTTTGGCATCTTGAGCTCTGGACTATGGACAGATGCACCGTCATTAATTTTTAAAAGCGAGAGCAAGGGACTATGGGCACTAAGATCATATTCTAAGAGTTTGTATTACTGACTTCGGAGTGACAGCAAGTAAAAAACACCCCTGAAGGTCGATGTAATTAGATTTCTGAGTCATCCATACTTTTCCTGATGAAATGAACATTAAACTGATGTGTATTGGAGGCAGTGAAAGTTAAAAGTTTTGGCTTCTTTGCTTACTTTGCAGCAGAGTTTCCTTGGCCATTTGCCCATTACAGGTCTCTGCAAAGCCAATGTTCATACTGATCCATTTTCTTTTGCTTTTTTTTCACCATAGGCATCTAAATGTATAAAATGGTGGTATTCTATAAGGAAATAAGAACAGCAAAACAGTAGAGAGATACTAAATCAGAAGAAGAAAGTAAAGAAATACAGGAGGTGGTATGGTAAGAGAAAAGGCAGAGATAAAAGTGTATGGGGGTAAATAGCTTTCCTTGGAGTGACACTTGTGAAAGCTATAAATTTCAACACACAGAACATCAAAACCTCTGCTAGATGTGTCTGCATCTCATCCAGCACATGCTGATCTGGTGTGTTGCACCTCTGTAACATTCAATCAGAGCCACAGAGGCAGGCGTGGAAAAGAGAGTACAGATTTATGATTAAGAGGCAGTAGCCAAACTGAAACTAGTGTGGAAGTATGAACTCGAGGGAAGGTAATTTTCTCACAAGTAGTAATTGATGTTAATTTATGGCATCAGAACATCAAAAGCAGTCAGGGCTGCCATGAACCTACTGTATCTTGTTTTTGGCATTACCATGTAGAACTTCAATTTCATTCCAAGCCCTACTACTGTCAGTTATGCCCATGCACCAGCATTTGAGCCTGTTTACTTTATTTAAAGGCTTTTAAGTCCCCAAAATTGTAACTAGCTTCACTGATGAGTAGTGTGAACACAATGGCTCAGACTATTAAAAAGTCCCTTTAGTTTGTAAATACATAGTATCAGTAAGAGTTGTGAAACCTAGAGTATAAATTAGACAAGACTGCTGAAGACAGCAGGATTTCTCTTATGGGCCATTGCAAAGTTCTTAAAATAACCATGTAATCAAGTATTAAGGCCAAGTCAGTTAGGCAGTCTTGGGAAACATACTGTTTCAGATGAATGATAGATCCTCAGCTGATGTAAACAGATGTGGTTCTATCAATGTGCTCCTCACACAGCTGTGGGTTTCTATCCATAATAATCCACATGCTGGACAGTGGTCTTCTCCCCCACTTTCCAAGCAGCTTCCTAATCTGTTGTCCATCCTTTCGGGAGTGGAAAAATACAGACCTCAAAGTGTATGTACTCTGAATTGAAGAAAATGCAGATGTCACTGTATACAAAAATGTATTATTAGATCAAACCAAAAACAATCCATTTGTATCTGTTACTGTGTATTTTTAGTGGGGGAGAAAGAAAAGTATTACTTTACATATTTCATTTTCTAATATTTCAGGATTAATGGCCTGGAAAAATCCAAACATTGTTATTTTTAGCCCTGTTTTCTCTCACTCTCTCTCCCCTACTACCCCTTCATCTCCCCAGAAAAATTCAGGCCAATTTCAACCACATTTGAGAAAGGAGGAGAAATCCCAAACATCATTAAGTTCCAATAACTGCCATGAAAATTTGTGGTTGGATAGAAGAGAAAAAGCGTATTTGTTCTTCCAGGTAACTTGGCCCCTGTTCAGCAAAGTCAGCTTTGCTTTTGCCCGGCAACGCCTGGGTGCACGCAAACGCTCGTGGCCACGCATCAGCCAGCTCACCCAGGGCTCTGGGATGGCTGCAGGCTGCTCTCTCTCTTGCCAAAAGGGATTATCAAGTGGGGACGTGAGAGATGAATAGGGTTAATACAGTAGGAACGTGCAGAGGGTGTAAGACACAAACATAGAGGGGGCTCAGGCTCTGTGAACTACTCACGGAACAGCTTGTTTTTTAAATATACCTAAGGTAGTTACTACATTTTTTCCTAGACATTGAGTCTCATGTTTATAAGGTATAATCCTTGGATAATTTATCACTTTCAATAAATACTAGAATTCAATCTTCATGCTATGGCTCTTTCAGTGAAACAGGACCTATGATATTTCTACACCAACGTGTACAATGTTAGCTTTTTTTAAAGGACAACATGCTAAACTTGTGTTAATACCTTACGCCACAAAATACTTAAGTTAGCTTCCTATTATTTTGCACATGCATTTTAAGCGTTTTCAAATTTACAAGCAATTGATGTACTCACCATTTTTAATCCAAATGAAGAGTGTTTAAGAAATGACCCACTCAAAAAAAGTAAAAAGGGGGAAGAAGGAGTCCTGGTAGACATACAAGGTTAAGCTTTTAACTACCTTTTGCCTATAGCTTTTGATTTCAGCATAAGAAATCTGGAGCTGACTTGTGAGAGTTGGTGGTGGATCTCTAACGCCCTGGGGGCTGGAGTCCTCATGTCCCCTATACAGGCTAGAGGGAAGTCAAGAAAGAAGTTTATGCTGGGAGTCCTGAATTTCTTCCTGGAGCAACCTCTCTTGTTCTGTTGACTGTGTGGGAGTCTGAGAAACCTGACCCTCAGCTTAGACACTACCTTTAAGTGCCTTCAGGTGGGTGGTGTAGAGAGCCTAAGGGGAAGAGGAGCTTGTTCCAACCCCTCTCTCAGCATGAGATAGCCACAACAATATAAGGAAAGGTTTCTTTCCCCCTCATGATGGACCTAAAGCAATGTAATTTCTCTGTGAGAGAAGGAAATGAAGATCCTCGGCTACATTAACAGCCATACAACCTGCCATCACATCTCCTCCAAGACCGTGCCAGAGGGGCAGGGGTGGCATTGCAACATGCAGAGAGAACAGAGAGGTTCCTTCATGGGCTCTGTCATTTTCTAACTCCTCTTCATTCCCTGTCTCAGGGACTACCCTTTCATATGCCTTTTTCTGCACCAGCTTTCCTGCAGTGTTTCCATGTTTCTCAAGGGGATTTCTCTTGCTGCTTCTGCATCCCTGATCTTCTGTGGTCACTCACTCCTTTGGAAAACTGAGTTGCTCCCAACTCGGACTTCCTAATGCTTCTGAAGTCACTTATTTTCCTCTGCTCTTTTCACTGAATGCCTCTCCTCTTCCTCTCTTGGTGTCTCAAGGCTTTCTTCTTTCATTGCTTCCTTTCTCCTTTTCTAACTCACTCCTTGGAAACTTAATTCATTTTCATGACTATTTTTTACCATCTCTAGGAGGGTGGCTACCAAGTCTAAATTTTTGTTCTTGACAACATGCTTATTTTTTGTCTCTGGAGTTCTCATATTTCACCCCTCAAATCTATCCAACATGCAATTGCCAACATTTTCTGGCTAGCTTACATTGCAATTTTCTCACTATTTAAGTGAAAGAAAAAAAGGGCAAACTTTGGGTCTCATTTCTCAAAAATACAAAGGGGATACTTCTATTCTTGGTGGCGTAGCAGGTAATAAAGGTAAAGCTCACTTTATTCTGAAGTCAGACTAGACTATATATATTTATATGTAGCTGCTATGGTGACATTGGCAACAAATCATTATCATTCTCATGGAATAATCTGTCAAATATGCAGGGATTTAAATATTTTACCACTAAAATTTGACTGTGCTTTTCAACAGTTGAATGTTGAAAATTCCATGTAGTTCTTAAAACAACACTTTCCCCTCCAATATATATTTTCCAAAGCTGTATTATTGTAAATTACTATAAATGATCGTCATTTGTGCGGTAGAAAAGGATGGCAATGGGAATGCTCATTCCTCCTGAGCAGCCTTTGTTTGAACTGGCAGAGGACAACCGAGATCCTTCTGCTGTGTAAGTTGTGTAGGAGGATAGAGAAGAGATGGAGGGATCTCTCTCCAGTGGTGATTTGGAACTTTACATGAAGTGCCTTGCAAGGCTGGTACTAGGAAAGTGACTCCTCTCTGGAGAAGAATTGAGCATATTTCCATCAAGTTTTGCAGTCTGTGGTGAGCCATGGGCACGGTGCATAGGCCAGGCATAGGAAAATAGAGAGACACACAGAGGGGACAAGCAGATAGCACGAGTCAAACAGTTGTCATTTTGTTGCTGCTCATGGGAACTGTCTACTGGCTCCAAAATGAAACAGCTGCATTTACTTCTATGGTATGCTGGACACCAAAAGACATAATAGAAGCTGTCCCTCTAACATGAAAGAGTGTGAGTTTCTGTGTGAAGATCATACTAGTTTTATAGGACTGATGACCTTTTGCTAGAGTGTCAATTCCTGGATGTGTGCAGCCAAATGACAGAGTGAAGAGATGTCACACATCATGCGCTCTTGTGATGCAGTGAAGATGAGCAAAGCAAGAGAAGACAAATTTATCCACAAATAAAGATGAGGAGTAGAAAACTAAAGCACACACTTCATTGGAATTAAGGTACAGACAGAAGTATATTACTTTTTATTTTGTATTTAATTTTTTGGATGAACACCAGAAACAATAATTCTTTTGTCTGAAGTGAAAGCTGTTCTTTTCAGCTGCCAAAAATCCAAGATTTTTTTTTTTTTTTTAAGGTCTCAGAGACATGGAAACAATAAATGTTTTGTTTCCTCAGATCCAGTGATGGAGAGCTGACATGCCAAAGTCATTCTTATGTTTAGTAAAGATATCTGCAACATTTGTCTTCCCATTAGGGATGTCAGTAGAACTAAATTAATATTATAATATATGCTTCACCCACTTGTTTCAAAGATGAATTTAAGCCATATTTTATATCCTCTGAAAAACCTTGAAAATATGATGGCCTAAATTCTGGCCATGTGTACAATGGTTGTACCTAATCTAACATTGTGGAAATGCGTTTTGTAGCTGTTTCGTACAGCCAAGAGGCTCCATTTCCTGCATATCCTCCATAATGCAGGACCAATGACAACTGGAACAGAGGATGAACAGAGGACTGTGGGTGTGCGATATGTATACATGGCCACTGCATTTAGCCAGAGTGGCTGAACACAATGACTTCATCCATCCTGGCATGCCTGAAGCGTGACCTCAGCTCACTTTGGCTTCAGTTTGTGTTGAAGGTTCTTAGCAGGTGCTGGCAGCTCCGTGGATGTGACACAACATATATAGCTCTCTCTTCATCCAAGAGGCAGGATCAGTTTCATGCTGACCCTGCAAATTACATTAGCACTATGTGGAGTTTGTCCTCTTGTTGTTGTAGCTTGGATGATCTAAGTTTACAACCGAGACAAGGCTTGCAAGCAGAGCTGGTATCTCTTACTAGACCTAACTGGGGCCACAAAGCAAAAAGCAGTCCATGATCCTCAGAAACAAAGGTCTGTCTTGTCCCTCTCTAATGGCAAACAGAAATACTGAAGGGCCTGTGTTACTCTCCCAGAGATGTGCTGCCGCCTGCCACCTTAACATTATACGTGTAATTTTTTTCCCAGTACTCTTTCCATGAATTCTTAGGATATTTTCCTGCGATGGACATTCACAACAACGCAGGGCAGTGATTTGGAACAGAGTTTTTTTATTTGTGCAGTCACACTCACAGATGTCTGTTGCAATGGTAAGTGACAGGTTGGAAGGAAAGTAGCTGCGTGCAGCAAATGACGCAGTGTGGGAGTGTCAGGACTTCCTCCATGCATCTCCTAAGACACTGTGCTTCGGCTGAAGCGTTGACTCTCAGCAAACCACCCCATTCAGTAAGCAGTGCTTCTGTTGGTGCCAGGAGATCTTAATCTGCTCTGAAACCCACTGCTGTGTTTTCATTCACATAAACGTCCTTCCATATGGCAAAATTAGTGCTGGTCACAGAAGTTATGTGTACAGTAGCAGGTAGTACAGGCTGGTTTGAGCAGATCAGTGGAGCAAATCTGTTGATCCTGAGGACTAGGCATGTGTCAGAGAGGGTTTGCTTTGGTCTAGCTTGTGACTGGGTCTGGGACCTGTTAGCTACCTATGAGCTATTGGAGTGAATTAGGTACAGTCCTGGAGCGCATCTGGCTTAGTTTCACCCAAAACATGTTTATGGAAAGTGCTCTTAGACCACTCTGTGCTGTGAACCAAAGCACAGTGAATGGGAACAGCCAGGAGGTTTGTTCAAAAATACACTTCTGCTCTGACCTATAGCACTGCTGCAGACTCCTCTGGAGTGCACTGTGCTATAGCATGGTGCAGCAGCACTTCTTCACTTTAACATCGTATTTTCTTTTCTCAAGGAACCACGTATTCCTCCAGGTGACTTGGGATGTAGATAGACACTTTTGCTTCTGACAATAAAGTAACAGGCAGAAATTATATGTAGAAGTTATCTTCTAATGAATACATTCTAATACCACCAGGCAAATTTTATCCCTGGGGCTGGGTTATAAAGCCATAGGCTATCTATGACTGTGCATGCAGAAACTTGACTAACCCAGAAGGTGCTTTTTAGGAGAAGCCCTAGTCAGACATAATATTTTTACTATCTATACAAAACGAAATATTCTATTTTTAATGTCTGGTGATGTAACCATAAACTTTTAATAGCAAAAAAATGGGTGTGGTGCATTTGCTAAACCAAAAGCAAAGCAAAGCAAAGCAAACCAAACCCCCAAACCAAGAAACAAATAAACCAATTAAAAAAAAAAAAACAACAATGCCCCCATCCCCTGAAAAAAAAATCAAGGAAGCTTTGGGAAGCCTACACTAAAAAGTTCAAGATGAGGGAGCGGTATCAAAAATAAGGCAGATTATTCCTACCCTAATGAGAGATGTTTTCATTTTTTAGTGGAAACAACATGCTTTAAAAGGCTAAAATGTTTAATCATCTCAACTTTACTAGAATGCTTTAATCACCAGCCTAAATAAAAAATATAGAAAGTATTGGAAGTACAATTGTTTTAATAAATGTGAAGAAAGAACTAAGTGCCAAGAAACACATTAAAAGTTATTTTTTGTCTGTACTTCTACAGTTCAGTATGGCTGTCACTCTGGCTTGGCTGAGGGCTTTCCTCTGAAAGCATCCCACTGATTGTGGATAGAAGATGCTGTTATTTTCCAGCATGTGACTTTATTCAGACACTTTCGTGAAAATAGTGCAATACTTAACAATTGGAAATTACATTAGAAAATTTGGTTTTTTAGGGCTGTTTTTATGGACAATGTATGGACACCGTGAGCCCAAAGGAGAAATTTTGCAAAGATTATGATGATTTCGCACTTCAGAAAATTCTGAAGGCCTTCCCTGCACTCCTCAGTTTTAGCTGTGCACTGACTAGGCTGAATTGCAGGACTTGGCTTAAGCACAGCTTGAGCTATAGGAAGGTTTGGAGCAGACAGAAAAAAAGTACAGTGTGTGCCTGAACACATTGTAAAAAAAGTAATGTAAACTATGAACAAGGAAGAAGAAAACAGAAAGTAGATTTCCAATATCTTCATAAACCATAAAATATGTCCTACAAGTAAAATAAAATCCTCTGTCTATGCCAAACATTACTCCATCATAATGTTTCATTGCACTGTATCCATTTGCATGAGCCACTAACTCCCATTTGTAGCTGTCCATTGGTCTAGACAGACAAATCTTTGGATATCTATTCTTTTGGTGGATTTATCAGATTTCCAGACACATTTTCCCCATCTTAACAATTTCTGTTCCTTCCTCACTCTTGTTCTGGTTGCAGCAGATTGCTGAGGTAGGTCCATATAACTAACCCTGTGGCATCAGGGTGAGCAGTTCACTTACTTGCCTTCTCTTTCTTTTAGTCCCGTTTGAAGTGACCCCCCACCTTGTAATTAGTATGATATGAAAACTGGCTGCCTCTGCAGTAAATTTAGATCCTGTGCGGTACACGCAGTACGCTACTGCCAAGGAGCACAGAAAAATAACTGCCTCAGACTCCCGTGCTCCAGCTCCTTTAATACAACACACAATTTTTGTGCAGCGTGTGCATTGTGTATCCAGCAAGCATCATACTGCACGCCATGAAAGACTCTGTCGACATAAGATTGCTAAAAAAGGCTTTAATAGAGCAGTTTTCTAACACGGTAGTTTTTGTTTATTTTCAGAGTTCAAGAACACTGTGCTTTGGTAGTTCTGCAGTTCCGGATGTGTAAGGTATTTAAAAATCGATTCCAGAAACCAAAGCAGTTCTATCCAAGGTACATCAAGGGCTAGATTCCAGCCACACATTCAGTATAAATAATGTAAAATCATCAGTCACATTTTATAGTAAGCAAAGTAAAATTGAAGAAGTAAAGACAAGCTAATAAAATAATTAATATTAGTGGAAAATAACTGGTATAAAGTAACAAATACATTTCTGTAGACATACCACTTAACTCTAAAAAAATATATACATACATATATGATGGCTACAAATGAGCTTGTGATTTTCTTCCAAAAGTATCTGAGCAGGAAGTAAAACATTTTCCCAGTGGATGAAATAACATTCATTTTTGCCAATCTAAGCAAGGCAGATTTAAATTTTATGTGTGTCCAACTGCTTGTTCCCCCTCAGCTAATAACCTGCCTGCTGGAAGCATTTCAAATGAAAAGGAGTTCACAGTTCCTAAGCCCAGCTCTGAATATATCTGCCATGCATGTAAACAAGTAAACCATTATGTTTCTTGTTGAGATAAAGAATACCATGATAAGTGGGGACTTTTACCAAACAAAGGGCTTCCTATTGCGAGTGTGGATAATCTTCCAGAAAACCCTGTGTTTTGGCAAATCACACCAGATTAATCTATTAGGCATCTCCTTTCATCATCAAATTTCCGCTGCCTATCACAGTGGCTGCCTTATCAAGCACCCTTTACTCAATAGCAGGCCCATTCCTAGGATTTCAGGTGCTGGCCTTCCGAGCTCAGAAAACAGGTGTCCCCACTGTTTTCAGGCAGGAAAGGTCCCTGCACAGAAGCCTGGGAAAGGGCAGGGGTATCAGCCGCTGTTCTACCTGAAGGAACAGGTAACAGGAAACTGTTGATTCAATGGGCTGAACTTAATTGGCAAGCATTAGTCAGCACTGAGTGTTTTTTGTGAATTAAAAATCCTCATATGAATCCTTTCTGACAAAAGTTTTGGAAAGGGGGAAGATATGTGCCCAGAGATGCCCTCCCAGAAGCAGCCAGTTCTTGTAACTCTATTTTAAGTATTGCATTCTCTCGGTGTATTACAGAAAATATGAGCTAGGAGCAGAGGACAGTGTCAGGCTTTACCTGGTTATGTGTAGTGCCTGAGCTGTTAGGAAAACGACCTATATTCAGGAGGAAATGGATTTCAAATCTCAAATAAATGCTAATATTACAAACCAATTAATATGATGCATGAGGATTTTGGTTTTCGAGCTCACTTTCAGTGCCTTCCCTGGCCAGACCTTTTTTTTCTTCAGGTTAATGAATCTGGGCATATGGTTTCTGACCAGACTATTTATCTGTGAAACAGGGCCATCCCCTTGGTCACTCAGCAATGATGCAATATGGAGCACATTCAGAGTTGGAGGTATGAAGAAAGATATTTTAAGGTTGACAGAGGAATGTGTTTTACAGAAGCCAGTAAATCCTTGCTCATCTTGTTTAACTTTCTGTGCTTATCTCTTCTCATCAAGACAGCATCAAGCAGCTCCTGTCCTGGCAGGTGTCTCAGTATCTGCCTGCCTTCTCAGGCAGAAAGACCTTCATTCTGTGCTCCAAACCCCACTCCTGAAAAACTGGCTTGTACAGACTTTGCTGTAATGAAATCAAGGCAGGCAGGAAGGCTGGCGTAGTGACAGCAGGAAGAACCCATCTGCTCTCAGCTCCTTGCTTCGACAGCAGGGCTGCTCAGACATCAGGATGAGCTCCCAGCTCTGCTTGGTGGGTAGGAAGGAGTTGATAAGCGCACGCCGGCCCTTCCGGGACTCCACAGCACAGGCTTTGTTTCATCTACAGATGATTAAATGGTCTACGGAGCAATTACAAACCAAAGGAAGGAATAGCCAGCTCTCTCCAGGTTTCCTCAGTCAGCATGATTGAATTTCTCAGAGGAAGGCAGCAGTAGCAACAGCAGGCTCAATGACTTTTCCTGAAAAATGTTGTCCAGTTTAGGATTGAGCTTTCATTTAACTACTTGCTGTTTCATTTTATTAAGTGCAAATTGTGGCTTAATAGATTTACAGTTGCCATAAACTTCGGCATCATGAAAGCTGTCGGACTGGCCGGTTGCACAGTGTATTTCTCAGATGATGCTAGAATGGGTGAACAGGACAAGCCAGGCACCAAGAAAGTTTGCAGAGTATTTTAAGGGGTCTGTGCACAGTGTTCTGAGAGACAGACGGAGATGAATCACAAGCAGTTGCTTTCTTTTTGTTCCTCTCTTTTCTAGGAATTAGAGTGAAGCTGGAAGATTTCAGAAGTTTATCTGCAAATGAAAAATAGCTCATTTTGCCTTTTCAGACATAAACTTTGTAAATTAACTGCTAGACAGTGGTTATCCAAGTCCAAAACACAGATTGTTTTTTTCTGTTTTTTTCTGTGTGCCCATTACACTGTAGCTCTGTTCTGCACTCATTACACTATGTTTAGTTCTAGATACATACCAGCAAAAAATGTAGACATACGGGAGTGAGTTCAGAGAGAAAAATCAAGGCTGATTAAAAGGCAGAAGGTGCAGACTTCTGTGAGAAGATTAAAAAAATTAAATACAAATGGTTTGGTTAAGCAGTGATGGGACAGTGGGTATGAGAGACACCTACAGTCATTTTCCCTAGGACAAACATGACAGATGGAGCAATCTTCATCTCCTGGTTAGATGACTGATTTACCATGAGGGACAGGGAAAGCTGCTTACCTTCCTCAAACTAAATGAGAACAGCTAAAGAGAGGAAGAGAAGATAAATTTTCATTTTGTGTAGGGGAGATTTTTGTCACTTCTAAATAAAGTCTCCTGTGGGAGGCTATTACTTTTGCAAGCCAGCAACTCTCCCCACCAACCATGGGGTTTTGGCAAATATCTGAGTCCCTCTTGTTGCCTTTCCCTGGGCTTAGAATTAAAAGCCAAACACGGTTAGAGGGAAAAAAGGATTTTCCCTTGGTATTTATTTAAGGATCCTTTGGTGCATCCCCCAAACAATGCACAATGCACAAAAAATGCACACTGCCTGAACAATGCACCCGGGTGCACGCCCAATGGCCCCAATCGGCTCCCCCACGATGATTCGGGTATACAATTATAGACCTTTCAAATTAGCATATCTATCAAAGATTCCCCAGTGAGAGGCTCAAGAGAAGCCCCCGTCCTGAGGAACCTTCCCCCTGGATGGGCCTATCTTGGTTTACAGGATGTGTTCTGGAGAGGACCTTGGTGTCTGGGGCTTTCTGACCCAGCTGCGAGGCCTCCAAGATGTTTGGTCTCTTGGCTTAACAGAACTTTGGGTCTAAGCTCGTTATCAGACTTGGGGAATTACAAATATGTGGGCTAAAAGCACTAAGGATATATGAAAGCTGTATGAAAAGGTATATGAAAAGGATATAAGAGGGGTATATGAGAAAGCAAAAAATCATCATGGCATCACTCTGTGTGTTGCTGAGTTGGTTCATTTACTCCGTGCAGCACACATAGGGATCTCTGTTACCTCCTCATCCAGATACGTACAAAAGAGCTTAGAGGTCTTCAGGAAAGTTTGATATTAGAATAAAACAAGACTGCTACAGCTCTGTTGCATCTCCTGAACAAAGAGCTCTCCCGTGTAGGGGGTATCAGTGTAAGGGAAAAAAAGATCTGATGTCCTATGCAGGACATTTTCCCTCTGCATATCCACACAGGGGTATTTCACATCCTTGGCTTACATTAGAAAATATCTCCATGTACAAAGATGCACCCCAGATGTGAAGCAGTAGAAAGGAAGGCTGTAAGTCAAGGGGGGAAACCTGTTTTTGCTGTTACTGCGTTCTGAAAAGGGTTCACTTTATGGGTCAAATATTCTGTGAAGCACTGAAACATATCCATGAACTTTGCTGAGTGACAACCACTGTACCAGTGGGAAATATATCAGAGGACATAATAGTTATGTAAATAATTTCTTGGTGTAATGATCCTGTATGAAATAAGGCAATTTATTTCAAAACAAATTTAAAAGACGAATAATATCCTGGTGACAATACTGGGAGAGTTAAATCGTCCACAGAGTAAGTATTTGTACTGTTTTATGATGACTTGTATACAGGCATGGACCTGCCAACAGGAATTGAGGAGACTTTTGCCCTTCTGCTCCACCAGCACAGCTCAGGAGCCCACAGCTTACAAAGCCAGTGTACCCTTACATCCCATTCCCACTCCTTACCTGTCAACAGCCCTGCTACGTCCCATACTGTGGTGCGTAATTCATGTCAGATCGACTGGAACAGAATTATAGTGTGTTGGGGTACGTTCAGAGATGCCAAAATCATTACCAACTCAAACCATCTCACAAAAACAAAAAAAGGATGTTTAGTTTCTAGACCTTCCTGTGGTCAAGCTGTTAAATTGTGCTTCAAGGGAACAAAACAATGCTTCTGAGGCAGTTTGTAGTTGACTTTGCAATACTGTCAGTCTGCAAAATGCAACCTATTCCTTCTAAACAAATATGAAGTGTGTGCTTTGCTTGCCTTTGTGTGAAAACACAACCAACAAGACTTTCTTTTCTCCCCACAGTTACTTCACATGTAAATTCAATTAATTTATTTCTGTGAACTGGATCTTACTGTATGAATAGAAGGTAAAGGTCTTAAGGCTTTTGGCCCACTCTGCTAATTACAGCGTAAAACACTTCGCGTGTTTGTTGCCAAAGACCATTTTGAAATCACTTACTATCTCAGAAAGTTGCCTAAATCTTCTTCACTCCCTTAGCAAATGTCATATGTACAGATAGCCAGAGAACTTAATGGTCATCATGCTCATAGACAGCTGCCAGCACTCTGTGACCAGTGAGGCCACTTGTAATTCTCATTAACAGTTCTACCATTTTTGGTTTTATGAAAAGTGATAACACACTGATCTAACAGTCATTAAGAACTTTTTCTTACTCCTTTAGGATTAATTTGCACTGACCCAGAATTCTCTATTTGCTTAACACAAGCAGTGGGCCACTTTGATGTTATCTGCTTCTATAAACAATAGCGTACAGTTCTCTCCTGGGCTAAAACAGCTCTTACTCTACTGAGAATTAGCTGTATTAATCATTCTGAAGTCCAAGAGTGCATGATCATAAATTGTGTGCAGGGACCTCACTTAGCAACTCCCAAGACTCTCATTTATCAACATTTTTTTTCCCTTCCTGGATATTTAGTATGTAGGGAGTAATTTATTTCTGAGCCGGTGCCTTGTGATGTCTTTCATGTTGAAGTAAAGTTGGAAAACTTTCCGCAACAAATATAATTTTTCTTACTTCCTTAGTGTAAAAACAAAAATTATGGACCACAGCTACAGAATGATTCCCTCAAGTGGTCAGAACAGAAAGCACAGGCCAAGCTTCCAGTCACAGAGCCTGAAATTCAGTGAACCAGAGACCAGTAACTAAAAGCAAGGCAAATTGCACACAAAAAAAGCCTTTTCCTAATTATACAATTAGAGCTTTAAAAGTATGGGGCATCTTTGAAGCTGATACATGCCTAACTTTCCTTACCTTTCTCAAACTAAGTTGCCAGAACATTATTAAGTTATAATTAAAGCAAGATGAAATCTTCAGAGAACATTAATTTAGTTTATATTTCCCCAGAAAAGGTCTGGCTACCAGTGAGTGATGTTTTTATCTTTACCACTTACTGGTCTTTTTCCCTCCATCAAAACACAATACAAATCTGCCAAAAATGTAAGGATGAGAAATGCTGTTCCATATCAGGTCAGAGTTGATGTGATACGATGTATTTCATACTTTTAATGCAGCTAGCAAGAGATTTTTATTGAAACTCTCCCCCAACTTTCAAAATCCCCTTGTAAAAGGATACAAAGTCAGAGCACACAAAAATCAAGAACAGAGGGAGCAAAACTCACATTTTGAGTGAAACCATTTGAATGACAACCTTGGGTCTTATAAGGCAGTCTTTTATCCACATGGCTCAGTTTCTTCAGCTTTTGGGATTATTCATTACCTAAACCAAAAGGGGAAACAGAAGCCCTGGTTCTGCTTTTCCTTGATAGGAGCATATGTGAGTATCTTCATTGACTTACTGGGGAAAGTCCAGAGTTGAGTAATTTTTGATGAGAAAAGAATTTTGGCCCAACTCAGGCAGAATCAAACTCATGAGCACAGAAACCTTTCTAACATTTTTCCTAGTTTCATCCTGAGCTTAACTTCGATTTCAAAGCTCTCACTGTTTTATTGTAAACATGTGGTTTTAAAAGTACTGCACTGATCCAAAGTTATCAGCATGAGTTTATTTTATTTTAAGTACTTCAAAAAATATATGAACATAAAATGCCAACAGAAACAACAAAAATATAAATAAATCACCACATTCAGCAGAAGTCTTTTAATTTAGAATGCAATAAAGACAGTCAAGGTTTAAAAAGTTTATGCCAGTGTTAACTGAAGGAATCAATAATTTATTTTTTTTTCCTGCAGACAGTTTTGCTGCTGCAGCCAAAAGATTCTCAAAGGTTGTCAAAAAATAAAATTAAGGAGAAAAAAAAGAAGACAGTGGAAAAATGTTTATTTCCCAAGAAATTCTGGCTTCTGCAACTTGACATTTTTCTCAGCTTTTGAGAACATTTGTTTTAGTGAAGGCCAAGAACTGCCATTTTATTAACAGATTCTCCTTCTCTTCCCATAAATAAGTATTCAGAAGCTGTGATCTATCCTCACCTAGAGCTGTGCTGTCTCACAGATAGTCATAAAATCATGAGAGCAGTTCCTGTGAAAACTGCTCATACACTGGAGGCTTCCCTAACTCTCCCTGGATTTCTAATTACAGAAGAGTTTGCTACCAGAGTCAGAGGGCAAAATTCAGCCAGCAGTCATGTGAAGCACCATGACTTTTTTTTTAACCTAGTAATACTATAAGTAGCTACCTGTGGAAGAATTTTTCTTTAGGACTATGGATGCATGTTGCTTGTGTACAGCAGCTAATGCCTTTTGAGGTGATGTAGGTGTGCCTGAGCCAGTCCTATGTCAGTGTTACCAACCTCACAGAATCATAGAATTTGCTGAATTGGTAGAGTCCCATCAGGATCACTGAGTCCAACTCCTGGCCCTACACATGACACTGCAAGGGTCGCACCATGTGCCTGAGAATATTTTCCAAAGTCTTCTTGAACTCTATCAGGCTTGGTGCTGTGACCACTTCCCTGGGGAGCCTCTTCCAGTGCCCTTGCCCTTCTTGCTCCTTCTTGCCCTTCTTAAGAACTGGGACAATGTTAATCAGCTTCCAGTCAGCTGGGACCTCTCTGGAATCCCAAGACAGCTCAAATATCATCAAGAGAGACTTTAGGATGACATCAGCCAGCTCTCTGAGGATTCTTGGATGAACCCCACCAGGCCTCATAGATTTGTAGGGATCCAGCTGAAGCAGCAGATCTCACACAGTTTTAGGGCTGGCTGGGAGCTGATCATTCTCTCAGTCATGGTCCTCTAGCTAAGGGCACTGAGACCGCCTTGGTCCATCATTTACGTTGAAGGCAGACAAAAAGAATGCATTAAACACCTCTGCCTTGGCTCTGTCCCTATTTGTGAGAAGACTGTCCCCATATTGTCATAGGCAGATGCTGTTTCTACATTGCCTTCTGCCATTAATATATTTAAAAAAACTCTTTTTATTGTCCTCCACATTTCTGGCCAGCTCAACTCCAGCTGACCTTTCNTCTCTCAGTCATGGTCCTCTAGCTAAGGGCACTGAGACCGCCTTGGTCCATCATTTACGTTGAAGGCAGACAAAAAGAATGCATTAAACACCTCTGCCTTGGCTCTGTCCCTATTTGTGAGAAGACTGTCCCCATATTGTCATAGGCAGATGCTGTTTCTACATTGCCTTCTGCCATTAATATATTTAAAAAAACTCTTTTTATTGTCCTCCACATTTCTGGCCAGCTCAACTCCAGCTGACCTTTCGCCACATGAATTTTCTCCCTGCAGTGGTGAGCAGTGTCTCTGTAGTCTTCCCATGTAACTTGACCTTGCTTCCATTGGGTATACACCTTCCTTTTTCACCTTATTTCCAAGAGGAGATTCCTGTTCAACCAAGCTGGCCTTCTGCCTTCCCTGCTTGACTTCTCAGTTTGGGAATTGCCTGATCCTGTGCCCTTAAGAGGTGATGTTTAAAAAGTGACCAGCACTGATGGACCCTGGCACCTGCAAAAACATTTTCCCAGGGGACTTTACTTACTTATTCCCTGAGCAGCCTGAAGCCTGCTCTCCTCATGTCCAGAGTTGAATTTTGTTGGCACTTTGGGCATCATTTGTTCACTAGTTTGGCTGTCATTTTTCAGGTGTAATGACTTTTTTAACCCTGCCTCAGGAAACACTGCACCTCACTCCACAGAGTACTGCAGACATGCTTACAATGCAGTTAATCTCTAGAACATCAGCCCATCTTTATTTAAAATGCTGTGGATGGATGATTGACACAATTCTCTTGCGTTATTTTTGCATCATCCATACGCTGAGAACTGTACCCCTGGCTGAAACAAAAGCAAATAGGGGCTTTCACTGCCTTGACTTCAGTGGATGGTCAGCAGGCTTTTGACTGCTTTTTCTGTGCTCCTTTTTATACTGCTGCTGCAGCAGGATTTGATCTGGGCTTATGCCTTGAGCATTATCTACTGGATCCTGTGTCTGTAGCCTGAGACAATGAAACTACCTGCCTAATTTAAAATCCATTTTAAAAAGTTACAGCACTTCCACTTGTCACTTTTGCTTCCATTGGCATATCTTTGAAGAACTGTATAATTTAAATAAGGCTATTATTTTATTGAGGTCTTGCTACTGTTATTATTGCCTCTCCTGAGACTTAATTTCTGATATTAATTTTTTGCTCTCCATTAGCTGTCACAGTATATTCATAGAAAATTTATCTTTTGTTCTAAAAGCCTGTTTCCAAAATTTGCAGTGCTGAAATACGTGTTTACGTATGAAAGTCCAAAGTCCTCATTAGAGTTTCATCAACGTGTGCAGGTATAAACATAAAATTGTGTTTGCCGGTGATGTTACAAATAGCAAACAAAAAGTTTTAAAGTTCATTTTAGTCCTTTCCTTTTATGGCTGTATTTGGTGGCTCACCCGCACCAATAATTTCAGGATACTATGGGAGAAGTCATGTAGACCCAAGACCTGCGCTAACAGGTAATAGGTGACGTGTCTATAGATGCCCACAGAAGTCTTTTTTCATGTTCATTATCTCACCGCAAGAAATAATTTGCCACCTCCATTCAAGACACCAGAAGGCTATCTCACTTGTGGAATTCTTTTAAAGAAATGTCAGCTGTCTGTTTAGAGTCTAAAATACAGGTAGTTGAAATTATGCCCCCCTGTGACATCACACATCCCAAATTCTCGGCAGAGATTTAAGAATGGGGTCACCTGGTACCTCCCCTTTGGAAATATAGTCTTTTCAGTCGGTGTTCCCTTGTGTTCTGGATCCCTGCTGGAGGCACAGGCATCTAAGCAGGATTTCCTTCAAAAGCTTAAGAAGGGGCAGAGAGGAGAACAGCTGCATTCAATTACCAAAAGCATGTGTCTGCTAGTCAGGAAGAAAGGGTGACTGCTGCTGCTCAGAACAGCTCCCTGTGCTTTGGAAGCAAACTCTGGCAGATCAAAAATATACAGTATCTTATTTTGGTGACAACACTAGTTTGGAAAACCAAGGCAGAAACTTGTCTTGAAGAAGAGTGGCCTTTGAAGAACTTACACATTTTGGTGGTCCCTTAAAAAAAAAATGCAGAATCTTCCAAAAATCAATTTCTCCTTATAAATTGTTCCTGCTGTAGTTTGGGGGTTGGGGGTAGGGAGTAAGCAGTCTTTGATCGGGATTTCTCTCGAACCTATAAAAGTGAATAGACAAGACGTGATGGTCTGTGTGGATAATTTGCTCCCCAAACATCCTCTCCCAATGGTTCTCTTCTGGTACTTTGCTCCCCGGAACTGTGGTTTCTTTCAAAGTAGAATGTGGGAGTGATAAATGAGTACTTGAGCAAGAGATCACTTGATGGGATGATGTGGCCTGATTTTAGCGACAGAGGCAATGTCAAGAGCTCCATTTATGATGTAGTTGTATGTAGAACAGAAGGAAATGAGGAATCTGCTCCCTGTCAGCAGGTACTCTACAGACCCAAAGTGGAAACTCAGATGAAACCATTTGGACAGATACTCTATTCCTCAAACACTGGCTCTGCTTTTGACATGGTGTATCAGGTTCTTCAAGGGGGTGGAAAGGAGAGGATGAAGTGGGGAGGGCTTCAAGAGCAGACCTCAAATATAATGCTCATGCAAATAAACCACCCCAAAATAATAGGCATCTTTTTTTTACCTCATATTTTTTATTTTGTTTGGTTTTTTTCAAAAGTATGTGTGGTGTTTTAAAATACTGATTTGCAGAAGACCACTGTACTACACTGAATTAAATAGAGCTTGGTTGCGGTTTGACACCAGGCACCCACAAAAAACTATTCATTCATTTTCCTCTGCTATAGCTAACCAGAGGAGGGGAAATAATTTTCATGAGTTGAGATAAGGATTATTGAAAAAAAAACTTTAAGGCGAAACAGGTTTAAAACTTAAACAGTATAAAGAAGATTTATTATTGACAGAATTAAAAGTTAAAAGGGTAATGAGAACCAAAGCAGACTTTCAGAACACCTTTCTTCCCCAGTCCCTCCCTCTTTCTACAGACCACACAAGGAAACAAAACATGGGATTTTGGTCAGTATTTTACTTCTTAAAAGACTTTCTTCAGTGTGCTTAAGGAGAAGAGATTTTTCTGCTGTGCTGTGGGATCCTTCCCATGGGAGATAATTCTCTGCAAACTTTTCTAGTGTGGTTTTAACTTTCTCAAGCAACAGCCCTCCCAAACCTGCTGCACTGTGAAATCCCTCCCATGGGTCAAGCAGTCTTCCCCCAACTGCCTGGCATGGATCATTTTAGTTCGTGGGGTTTAGTCTTTTAAGGATGAGCTGTTCTATTTTGGAAGCGAAGGCTCTCTTTCTTGATCTGTAAAGGCAAGGGTCATCTCTCTCTGTTGGAGTTCCTCACTAGATTACAGCTTTTCAGCACCCACGCACTCCAGTGTGAGTACTATTCTTCACGGGCTGTGCATGGATCTCTGCATCCCCCCATGCACCTCATGAATTGCAGGGAAACTGTTGTATTGTAGTCCTCACCATGGCTTGCAGGAGAATCTCAGCTCCAGCACTTGGAGCACCTCTTCCCTCTCCTTAATTTTCACTGACCCCAGTGCTGCCATGTTGGTTTTGCTCTCATGTCCTCACTTTTCCCTTGTCTCTGGCTCGGGAGAGAATTGGTGTCCACAAGTTTTGTTTGGTCTCAAGTTCTATCAGTTGAAAAGTTTTTACAGACTTCTACAATGCTGAAAGGTTGATCCCGTCCAGGCTCTGTATCGGGGACTTGTGAGCCATGCTGAAATGGCAGCGGCCAAGCCACCCCCGCCGCATGGGCGCTCCCAGTGCTGGTTGCAGCCGCATGGTCTCGGCCGCGTGGCTGCTTGCGGCGCTGGGATGGCCTCCCCCCCACTGGCATGGCCCTGGCCACTGTGCTGGGAAGGCCCCAGGGACCCTCTCCGGGAAGGGGCCTGGGGGCCCTCTCACCACCCCTCAGAGGGGAACAAGAAAGAGAACTTCTCGTGGTTTTTCCTTTCTTAAATATGTCATCACAGAAGCATTACCAACCTGTCTAACTGGGCTAGTAACCTGCCCATCGTCAGAGCCTTCAGCGATTGGCTCTGTGCTGGACATAGAAGTTTTGAACAGCTTTCTCTTCCCTGCCCCCACAAACCAGGTTTTCTTAAACCAACACAAGCTCTGAAAGTGAACAGGAAAAAAATATACAGATGATGGGCCTTTGAATTGGAAAGCAGCCAACATTGTTCCTGGGATTTAGGTAATCTTGGATATAAGAGCATTTAATATTTGACTTGTGAATAGTCTCCAGTTAATTTACTGTGCAATTAAAAACAAATAAAAAGAAAGAAAAAAAGGAAAAGAAAAGGAAAAGAAAAGAAAACAAAAGAAGTCCAGATTACAAAGTTCAAGGATTTTAAAAGTAAGTAGAGGAAGGAGAAGGTTATACTATGCTTAATCCTACAATTTCCTTAGTGCTAATGAGTTATAGGAGGATATGCAGTTGTTCTAGCTTCTAAACTGTTAAAGGCAAATAGGAATACAGGTTCTGTTGCCCTAAATCAAAATCTGGCAATTCTACCCTCAGAATGCTCCTTATGAAGCAATTTCTGACTAGGGATTCAGTAAACTCCTCCTTTCCAGAAGGTGTGAGGGTCTTGAAACTACTTAATATGAAAAGAGTCTACAAAAGTTTCTGCTGAATCTGCAGTCACTTCAGCTTTGAAAGTTTTGGATCATTATTTATAGATAGTATGTCCATTAGCATTACAGCATTAGGCAGGAATTTATGGAGCTGGTCAGGGTTCTGGCACTAGTGAGAGGACACATTAAGTTTTGCAGCCCTTTCTGATAGGCTGAAAAGGATTGTTTGGAGGCAGAGGTAGGTGGTGATGTGGAAGTGGATTAGGGATACAAGTTGGGAACACAATGGCCAGCAGCAGCAGCAGCAAGGACAGCTGGGGCTGTGCAGCTGCATAAGCAGATGGATTATTGGACACAGAGAGGAGACTGCTTGGGTAGAGCTCTGCAAAAGAGTCAGTGCTGCTCTTCAGTATCTGAAGTCTGAGACAACATGAAGAAACGGCTTATGACCAAAGGAGTTAAGCAGATCCTTATAATGAAGAAAACTACTATCTTGCTGTTCCCTTGCTGTAGGGTATGAAAAGATTCCTATTGGTCCTTTGGTGAAAAAGAGACAGACGAGACAGAAGGTGGGAGGTGTTACCCCTTTGACCCTGAATGTGATGCTCATGACAGAAGATGAATAAACTTCTTGATACTTTTGTGCCTTCTGCCTGCATTCAGCTTTCCTTGAGTGCCAGGCTTGGCTTCCCTGTCAGTTCCCATGGCACTGGTGCTTGTGGGTCACGCTCTTGTGTCACATGAAGAAGTTGCAACCATACTGTTGTACAGTCATTTAGACAAGGACTGAGCCTACCTCTTGAAACTGTATATCACCAATTTCTTTTTTTTTTTCTTTTTTTAGACAAGCAATCAATTACAATAATTCATTCAATGCAGCTTTTTTTTTTTAATCAGCTGCTTGGAACATGCCCCTTCTGCTCCACATCTGTTTCAAGACATGCAGTTAGCTTCTGTTTCCTGGTTATTCCATCTGCAGTTTCACAGCTGCATGTGTCCTACACACTGCTGTTTTGTTCAGTGACAGCATTTAGATTAAGTCTTTATTTCTTTCTATAGTCACCATTCTGATAGACGGACGTGTCTCTTCAAGCCCACCTAGGGATCAGGATTGAAATTGTATCTACCTCAGTATAATTTGCTAACGTAAAGGACAGGCAAACCGTATTTTTTGTTTGATTTAGTTAGTAATTGAAAACAAAGTTTTATGTATTTTTTATTTATAAGTCTCATCCCTGGGAGGTGATGGTAATATTCAGCTTTTGTATATCAGTGTCCTGAGCACTACTGAAAATGGTTTTAGTATTTCAGTATACAGCATTGTTTTCAGGGCCTGTGTGGCTGAAGGAATGGAGTGCTGAGGTTTTTCTCCACATATAGATGTTTTGACAATTTGAACAGACACAGCAATATCTCAGCACTGTCATTATGCCATATCTCAGCACATGCCCAAAGTATTCAGTAGGCTCCCAGAACTTAAAAGAAAAAACACCAGCTATCAGATTCTCTCTGTGAGATACATTCTCTCTCTTAAATAAAATCAAGGAAAATGAAGAGATTTTATTATTATCAAACCTCAGGACACTGTTACTAATTGAAGTGCCAATTTAACTTTAAGCCCCTCTTTGATATTCTTACTTGATGAGAGTACATGATGGCCATAAATCCAACTTGGCAATGATTCTGAAAGGTCACCTGTGGATATTGTTTTTCATGGTGTTAAATAGACTGTAATGGTCTCATTATTTCTTCAGAAGGACAAGTGGAAGTCCCATTGGTCTTCTTGCTGTCTCATAAATAATTAACAGGCTGTTTTAACTGGGTCTAACCTTTGTACAGAGTGGCTGAACTTCACCACAAAGCAGCGGCAGAAGAGATTCAGAAAATATCATCCATCATTGATGGTACTAAAACATTCAGGTAATCTAGGAATAAAACAAAAGACTAATTATCAAGTGGTAATCAAGTATTTTACAAGCAACAAGAAAAACTGTTTCTGTGCAGACATGAATAGTTTTAGCATCCTCCATCATCCAGGTTATTCTTATTTTTTTTTTTCACATCTTCCCATATGACCTGTCAGACAGCTTTTCAACATGAGAAATTTAACTGTGGTGTGAGAAAAAGTTCAAAATGTTTATTTTTCTCTACTGCCGTAGGTAAAATACAAAAGAAGAAGGATTAAAGAAGGACCAGATTCTTCCTACTACCAGCTCAAAACTTTCAAGTGGGGACAACTAAAATAAAATTCTGCACTTGAATATTGGAATTATTTTTTGTTTAGATAAATAGTCCTCTCCAACTTTCCATTTTGAGCATCAGCATGTTCTGAACTTGTACTGGATTCAGTATCTAAAGTACAATGCTGAAATCTGCCACATTTCACCAGGAAGGTCCCAGGTTTCTTGGTAGCAACAGCTGGTGTTAGCAACAGAGCTAGGTCTGATCTCACAGATGTTTCATCACGATAAAGCAGGGCGGGGGAGAGTGCAGAAAGTGTTCTTGCTATTGGATACAGGAAAGATTGTCTGGAAAAGAAATGCTAAATTCCAGCAATGAAATTGCAGCAGAAAATGTAAAAAATAAAGAGGCTTAGAAAAGGAGAATCAAAGAGAGAGAGAAAAAGAGAGACAGAAAACACGAGCCTCTCAAATGTTGCCATTTTACAGAAAGGCAGACACAGGTTGTCTGTAAGAAAATGATCTGTATGTTTCCACTGGAACTGTTCCTCTTGTCTTCTTTGTTCTTCATTTTGGGAAATGAAACTATCTTCCATACAAATCATGGCAAGTTAATATTAAAAAAAAAAATAGTTCAACAATTCTGCTTTTGAAGTTCACTTCTGTGTAAGTGTATTCTCTTCTTGACCCTTACATTCATGGACTGATGAATGCATGAGAGTTGGAGGAAAAGGAAAGCTCTGAACACTCGTCACAGGAGGAGATGCGGGAGGGATTGCTCTTGAACATGCATCCTCTTCCAAGATGCTTGGTAGCAACCCCACAAAGCAAAGAGCCTGACGTAGGGAGAAGAAAGAATATTTTAGAGCGGCAGTAGCAGGAAGATCCAATGGCATATTTCAGACAATTGACAGGAATACCAGCTCTTATTCCAAGCTGGTGGCAACATCTCTCTGGAGAGCACCTTGATACCGACAGTCAGGGGAGTCTGAAGTCAAGCAGCTTTTCATGTGGAGGCGAGGGGAGGTTTTGAGCTGCTTTGCCCTGCTGATCCCTGAACTTCATGGGTGTTAGAGGACTTGGTCTCTTGCCCTTCTTGCCAAGAAAACAGAACTTTCCCTTTTAAAGACACTCATCCTAAAGTCCCCAGCTTAAAGACATTTGGAAAAAAAATCCCAAGAGGGGGTGCTTCCTATGTATTTTTCTGGAAACTCTTTCCAGTACCTCCTGTACCAGTACCTCAGACTATTAAGACTGTAAGGGAGCTCCTTACAGTCTAATAGTCTGCATTTTTACCACACCTTCTCTTTTTATTTCGAGCTATTTTTTACAGTTTTCAAGCAATTTAAGGGAAAAACAGTAAAAGAAGAACAATAGCATGCAGGTAATTTTATGAAGTAGCTGTAATGGGTATTAGTTTCTAGTTGCATGCCACAGAAACTCAGTGGTACTGCTCAAGATGTCTGTGGGGTGAAGGGGCACTATTTGGAGAGATTTATTAGCTTCTTAACCTCAAGTTAAAAAGGGAAGATATTTAGAGGAAAGTCTCCTCCCAATAGACCTCAATTACTTACGAATAGTCAGAAGACACATTGAAAAGCTAACATTTTTTATCACAACCTTCATTATTCTTTACACAACGTTTTTCTAAAAGCTGAACCAAGGAATTACATTCAGGCAGTTCCCTCCCCTTGAAGAAAAAAAAAGAAAAGAAAGCAAAAGCCAAGAGCATTTCTGCATTCTCCCTCTGAGCCCCCGCATGTACACACAGACTGCTGTAGAGATGTCCACACGTGTGGACCTTTGTGATCTGCCCTCCTGTTCAAGAGCCCTTGCGCACTTAACGATCAGATCCAACGCTTCATAAAAACAAAGTCCTTTGACTGACTTCAGGAGGTCAAGACTAATATATAAGCAATTTGAGGAAAGAGAAACAAAAACCTATTAGTCCTTGCTGACATTTTTGTGCCCTGAAAAAAAAAAATTAGAATTTTCCCTTAATTCCATGTTGAAGTAGGAGTACACAAACTCGTAAAGGTGACAACTTGACTTGTAGCAGCAGCCCAGTGGCAAACATCAGCACTTACTGATCATGCCTCGGTGTTAGCTAATGTGGGTTCTGTGCAACCTGAGGGCACAGCTATGGGCTGTTTGCAATACCCCAAATTTTCCCCATCATCTCTAATGTTTATTTAAACTCTAGAAACTCAGATGTGGATTTTCATTCATTTTAGTCTAGAAAATCTTGTGCTTTTACTGACTGTTACTACTGTCTACTGAATGCAGTTATGGGATGGAAAGCAAACAAACCCTGAAGATGCAGGTGTGTGATGTGTTGAAATCTGATACTGCTTGCTGCCTGTAAGTAAAATAAACAGAACTGACTTATATTAACTTAAGTGTTGATTGTAACCTCAAAGTAATTTTTTCCTTCTATCTCTTAAATATATATATATAGGTGACATGATAAAACCCTAGGTCTTAATTAATTTTCAGGGGGAGTTCTTCCTAAATACACAGGACAGATTCTGATCTTTGATGTTTGGTGGTGTGTAATGACAGAGGAGCGTTGTCCTCTTTTCATCACGGGCTTTAACGGATTTTACAAAACTTCCCTGTTAGAACAATTGTTTAAAACAAGACCTGGATCTGTCTTCTTTCTGCCAGATCACAATCATCACAGAAATTTTAAAACAAACAAAGAGCCAGAGGCTACCTGTTCCTCTGTTCAGTGACTGAAAGCTGCCAAGGCTGGACCAAAGCCAGCCTTCAAGTCAGGTTTACATTATCGCCAGCAAAGAAGCAAAATCAGGTCCTGAAAAAAGAAGGTGCTGTAGTTAATAAGAAATTGAAAAAATCTGATTAGCACATCTGCAATTAATCAAAGCTGTCACAAATAATTCAGTGAAACGTAACTCTTTGCTGAAATGTCTTTTGACTCAGTTTACAACAGTCTGAACAATTGTGCTCCCCTTCAGGAAAACAAACAAACAATTTCCCTGGCAAACAAGAAAGGCAGTATTGCTTTAACTCTACATGGGATGACAGTTTTCTGTGTACATATCACTACAAGGCACATTGGACATGTTTCTGTAGGACTTACAGAGTAAATTTATATATTTCTTAGGGGCTTGTACTCCTAACAGGGTGGACTGAGAGGCTGCAGGACTGGATGAAATAAAGACATGTTTGGTTTGATTAAGCACCTGGATGAGAGGCTGCAAAGAGAAGTTTGGGGGCTCTTGGAAATGTTGTACATAATACAATACACTTTCTCAAGGCTCTGTGTTTGATCAAAGCTCCCGTGTGGTTTCGAGAGAAGCTGTGTCCATAAGGAAATCCCTTTTTCATTTAATTTTTGTTTTATTTTATTTGAACGTAAAACCGAAGCTTTGAAAGCTTATTTTAAACCTTAAAGATCCCTTACAGCCTTTCATGAGAAGCTGTAACATCAATAATGATGCTCTGGCTTCCTGAATTTCCCTTCCAGTTCTCTTGGATGCATTACTTTCCCCTCTCCAGGAGATGAAAGCTGGCTCTGCGGTGCAGAATGGATGCCCCTGGGGTTTTGGTGGGGAGAAAGCCATCCTTGCTTGGACTCAGAGAGGCCGTGATCCTATGCATCACTGAGCAGCTACTGAAGGAAGGGGAAACTGGTGGACCTGGAGATTTAATAGCAGCATTCTGATCCTCTTCTGTTTAGCTACAGCAGAGCTAGAGCAGCAGGACGTCTCCTCCAGCTCCTACTGCAAAAGGGCAACCTAGGCAAAAAAAAAAGGGCAACTCTAGGGCAACCAAAATGGCTACATGCAGCCCAGCTTCATTTCCTGCATCTTTCATTGCTCTTACCACAGCCTACATTTGGTATCTGCCTGTCTACTCCCACACCAACTCTATAGCATGATTGTGTCTCCTTCTGAAAAGCTCTTCGTGAAGGGGCCCCCTTGGAGACATGCAAAGAATGGAGACTGCAGGACAAGAAGAGGCCTCCAGGTGATGGAGGGGCCATATTTGCACAGATATAAAGGAGTGCAGTACCAGAGAGCTCCAAACAAACACCCAGTCCTGTTGTGTTTTCCTTTTAATATCGATCCCATGACAGACACGGTATTTTCAATCCATGCACATTGATGTGCGCCAACACCCGCACTAGAACTCCAAACTTGCAAATACAGCTCCTTTAAATAGCACACACTGCTCTGTCTTGGCTCTGCATGTTGGTTTTTTTCTGCTTTTCTTTCCCTATTTTGTTATGTCACATCACAATTTAATGTTTAGTCCTGAAAGCTGCCGAAACCCAAAGCATGTAAGGGGCACAATCTGTAGAATAGCTCCCAAAAAGTGCAAGTTCTTGTGGGACTGGACTATGCTTGTCACATCTAGGAAGCATCTTAACCACTAATGTCATTGTGCAGAGATGGGAGGGCCAATAATAAATAGAGCAGTAAGGATGAAGTGGATGTATTTTGTAGTATTAATTTCACAGAACACAATGTAATACACTTAGGAAGACTTTAAAGTATCATAACAGTGGATTTATCTCATCTTAGCCAAAGTGTAAACAAACAAGAAAAAATAGAACTCTCAGTATGTCATTAACTTGATATGAATGGAGCACAATAAAATTGGATATAGTGTTGTTACGCTTCTCTACAACCACAATCTTGGATGGTGTACAAGTCTTGGAAATAGCACTGCTTTGTGGATAATAAAATAATGTGAACAACGAATATCTGATCCAAACTTTGTTGGATAATTATTATTAGATATATGAATATTCCCAAGAAGGTAGCTTTTATTATTGCTCATGGACACATTCTGTAACTCTTTTTTTTAATGTATATTGCTGGCAAAATGTCTAGGGTGGAAAATCACAGGCAATTCACATCAAGTAAAATGTGTAGGCCAGGAGTTTTGCATTAACATATCCACTAGGCTGCACTGAATTTATAACCCCTTAAAAGCAGTACAAAGGGTTTTAGTATTGGATATAAATTATGTATAAAACACTCAGCATGAACTGTTGTCCCTGTATTAAGGTAGATACACCAGGCATAAAAAATAAATGACAAAATCTACATTAATGTTAAGAGGTCAACTTTAAACTGACAAAATCAAGGAAATGCAGAATTACTGCTGAATCCTTCTGTCATTCATTTTACCCCCTACTCAGTTCACACTGGGTCATCCCTCTTCTTTACAAGCTGGAGTAAAAACCTCTGCTAACACAAAAAGAGTAATCAGGAGTCACTGCCTTGAGTGCACATTGTGCAGGTGATGACTGAGGACCACTGCTACTGATCTGCTCTTCCTTCTCAAGAAAGAAACCCCCCATTCATGTAAGAGATACAGCTTCCTTCATTCCTACCTAGGAACATTTTCCTCCTGGTTGCTCCTCCCTCCCATCTTACCCTACCAGTGTGTGTTACACTCACTCAACATTTAGCCATCACACCCCTCTTTAAGAAAAGTTCTGTTCTGTTAAAATGGAACCCAAATATGGTGTGGCCCTCAGGACATGGCTAAGCTGTAAATAATAGTATTTCAAATAATTCAGAGATGGTTGAGTTCCAAAGTGTATCACACTATTTTCCTAAGAGCTAAATAATAACAGCATCATTAGGGGTAAGATTTGAGGGGTGAATGTGAAGCAAAGTTAGTAAGAAGAACTAATTACAGACTTTACCTCAATAAAATGATGTAGCTGGATCCTCACAGCTACACCACCACTAATCACTATCAACCTTCATATTTTGGAAAAGATATAAAAACATCAGAACTAAAGACAGCCATTATTTATTCTAACGCAAAATCTTACTCCTCGTTCAACATGAGGACATAAACACACACAAACACATATATTCAGTGAACATAGGATATATTTTAAAAGACTCGAGGGTAAACTTGACTTCAGATAAGACAATGGGAATATGGGTTGCATTCATAAAATTAACATTCAGGAGGGACTGTTGTGTTAACCCAGCCTATTTGGAAGCTCTCTCCAAATCACAGGCTTTCATTCTTTTCTGTTAAAAATTAATTTCCTTTGTGTCACCCTTATTGATAGTGATTAGATCAGCAGCAAAATTAGTGAATGTTATCAAACTCAGTAACTTGTGAATGAAGAAGAAAGATGCTCAGCTGAAAGGCTTCAAGTGACAAAGGCCATAAGGAATTATTTTGTTTCGGGGAACAATTACACACTTAAAAAGTAATTTTAGTCCCACCTGTAGCCATTAGTTTGCATTATGTTCTAGTATTAGAGACCAAAGAGGTCCCTATTGCCACGTGCAAGTAATTACAGATTGTGATCTAGTTGTTTTTGTGAGCCTAATAATCCATAACAACCTAACTGCCAGTCACACGTGGAAGGTTTCGGTCGTCTCCTTCTGTACCTAAGTCAAAAATTGTCAAACCAAAACCTTGACTTATTGCTGACACAGGGTGGACTCACTCAAATTTTCTAAAATATTTCCACTTTTGTCAAAAAGAAATTGTAAGGGCAAAGAAACTTGAGATCTTTCTTTCAGCAACTAAGGTGGAAAACATGCTGATGTTTGTAGGGTCAGTTACTGCTCCAGTTTCTGAGAGACCTGGGAACATTGTCTCAGATGTAATTGTCTGAAGATGCTGTGTCTAGCTGCTGCTTTGGGAAGACTCTTTCAAGTTAGCTAAAGCCAAATATTTCTTTTTGCTATATTTCTACAGGCACAAATATATGGCTGGCACATATATTACATTTCAGAAAGACCAGTATTCATAACATGAAGCTCACAGAAATGCTGATAAATGTATTTTAGACCACTTTGAGCAAAAATTTTCAAGTTCAATTTTCAACACATTTACGGCACTAAAGTAAAAAAAAAAAAAAAAAAAAAAAAAAAAGGGGGCCCNAAAAAAAAAAAAAAAGTGTGGCTCAAATATTCTTCCACATATTTTGGGTTTAAGGGTGATTCTTCCCAGTATAGGATACTCAACATTCTCAGCTCTTGACCTTCTTATGTGGCTAATGGAAAGGTGGGTCCTCCTTGCAACCCAGAGGACATGATCCAGGTGACCTGTGGATAGCAGCATGGAGGCTGAGCACAGCTGTTCTGGCACATCCTTCCTACAGTCCTTACAGGTCAGCTCCCTCTCACAGCACCATGTGTGACTGAAGGTAGCATCTTCTGCCTTTAGAATAGTCAGGTCACAAGGAGTGCTGAACCAAAGACTGATTGTAATCTCATGCAATCAGTGCAATTTCACCTGATTTATTGGTGAAACTCCAGGACAGCCAAATCTGTCCTATTATACAGGACATATTATTATGCTCTATATTATCTGCACACAAATTATTGGAGATACAGAGCTGAAACTGGAAAGGTATGGGACTTGGTGACACAGCTTATGATATCAAATATTTACCCTGTTTGGTGAGGTTTTATTTGGTTTGGCTTTGTTTTGGTTTGAGCTTTTTGTTTTGTTTTTTTGCTTTGTATTGTTTCTTTGGGTGCCTTTTTTTTTTTTTTTTTAAGACAAAAGAAAAGTACTTTTCAGACTGGTTTTCATTATATAAAATTCTGCCAGAAATTTTGGCATTTGCTGACATTTGTGCCTTTCCAGGATACCTGAAAGGAAGAATAGCTGGAACTGAAGAGGCTGTTGAAAAATAATTAATTGATAACCCAATGATTTGAGCTTGTGTAGGGCAGTGAATCATGAAAGGGTGTTAGGTGGATGTAATCTATAACATTTAGGAAGAGAAATTAGGCTGTGATTTTTCTTTGGAGCAACAGGGAAGGCACAACATGATGTCAAAAATGCTGAAAAAAAAGCTAATTAACCCTTCCTCACAAACCTAGAAGTCATGAATGAATTACAAAAAAGGTAATGATCCCTAAAGAACAGTTTTATGGCATGAAAAAGCACTAAGATAGGAGTGGAATGATGTGTGCAGTGAATTTGCTTACAGGAGGTGATACAAATAGCCGATATGGAAAAATTCACACAATAATTACTATAGGAGAAACCTTTATGTTCTGAGTGAGCACAAAGATTCAGCCATGCTTTTGACTTTCTTATTTGAAGTGTAAAAATGCTTTAAACACCAAACGTAAAATCTGTTCTACAAATGTCCATTTAGTTACAGTCTTCCATGAGGGCATTATGGCTTTCAGGTGCAATAAACTACCCCTCTTTGTAACAACACCCCTTTATAAACACAAAGCAAATCATTATGTGGAAAGGGGAGAAGTTAAAAGCCCTAAATCTTCCATTCCCAAGGATACTGTTACCTTCAGATAGAATGGGGTTTTTTTATGTATGTATTTACTGCTTAAATGTAGTGTATTTCCATTGGGTTTAACTGACAAGATTTTAGGGAGTTCTTCATTACTGATTTATATATATACATATAGACACGTATACGTTCAACTACCCATACACTTTTTTGCTCCTGTTTCCTAGCATAAAATTACGGCCTTCCCTGGAACAATGAAAATGCAACTGCTTTCTAGACCAGTGACTATTCTTTCTTTGAAGAGGCTCTTGATAGGACGCATGAAACATCTGGAAGAATTAAATCAAAGGGTGATGGAATTCCCACTGGAGAACACATGTCCAACAAGAAAAAGAGTCTTGTGGAACAAATGAGATTTTGCCCTGAGAATTAGCAAGTACAACAGCTAAGCTTAGCATTGGATTGAGATGAAAACTCCTAAGAGGCCTACCGATACCCTTTTTAAATATCCACTGTGCCTAAAAAGGAGAATAATTTGTGTAATACAGCCTGCATGCAAAATATGCTTTCCCTATCCACAACCACTATTCAGAGAAATTCCTGAGATCCACAATAATCTACATGTAGGGAAGACTGTCTGGGAGAAAGACTGCATCTAATAAGCACACCACCATCAGGAGAATACCCAACTATAGCTCTAAAGCTGCAGTGGGGAAGGGAAACCCAAACATAGTAGATGCATAGGGACCTACAAATAGAACAATTATCATCCACAGCTCAAGTTGTTAATTTTGGCACTTGTGTAATTCCAGTTGCCACACCAAGGCTGAATTTCATTCAGTGTGAAATAAACATTTTATTAACGAGAAAATTAAAAACAACCTCAGAAACTGATAGTCACACATCTGTTTGCCTTGCACAGTTGTACTCTCATCTCATTCACAGCTGCCCAAAAAAAATAATTAAAGTATGTCTGTACACTAATACCAATTTCCACAAAACTGTATTTTTATTAATTTAAAATTAATAAAATTTAATTAAAAATTTAATTTTTATTAATTTAAAATTAATTTTAAACTACTGATTCTCCCCAAAACTTCGCTGTTGTGATGTGGTGGGTTAAAACAATTTAAAGAGTAATTGATGAGAACATATCTGAAGGATGGGATGCCATCCAGAGGGAACTGGACAAGCTTGAGAAGTGGGCCCATGGAAATCTCATGAGGTTTAATAAGACAAAGTACTGCATCTGGGTCAAGGCAGCCCCTGGTCTCAATACAGAGTGGGGGGAGAAGAGACCAAGAGCAGCCCTTGGGGGTGCTGGTGGGTGGGAGACCGGACAGGAGCTGGCCATGTGCACTTGCAGCCCAGAAAGGCCAGCTGTGTCCTGGGCTTCATCAGAAGCAGCGTGGGCAGCAGGTCAAGGCAGGGGATTCTGCCCCTCTACTCTGCCCTCAGGAGACCCACCTGGAGTGCTGTGTCCAGCTCTGGGGTCCCCAGCACAGGAAGGACATGGACTTGCTGTAGCAAGTCCACAGGAGGGACACCAAGATGCTTAGAGGGATGAAGCACCTATCACATGAGGAAAAACTGAGGGAGTTGGGATTGTTAAGCCTGGAGAAGAGAAGGCTTTGGGGTGGCCTAAATGGGGCCTTCCAGTACCTGAAAGGGAGCCTGTGAGAAAGATGGAGAGGGACTTTTTAAAAGGCCATAGTGACAGGACAAGGCGGGGATGGCTTCAAACTGAAAGACAGTGGGTTTAAATTAGGTTTAAACTGTGAGTGTGCCATCCCTGGAATTGTTCAAGACCATGCTGAATGCAGCTCTGAGCAACCTGGTCTAGTGAAAGGTGCCCCTGCCCTTGGTAAGGAGTTGGAACTAGATGATCTTTAAGGTCTCTGAGAACTCAATCCATTCCATGATTCTAGGAGAATGAATTTACTTTTACTGGGGAAATAAAATGCTCCTTCTTTCATATTCTAATAGATATCCACCCAATCTTTTCCTATTTCTCTCTCTTTACATTCCAAAACATTAAAAGACTTATGGAAGACAAGTGGCAAAGAATGGGCAAGACTATGACTGGACTATATACTTGAATGAAACAAAGGAAATTTTCCAAATTCTGTTTCTCACGAGTCCAAAAGCAGCCCCAGAGAGCAGTGATATGTTTTTCCCCTTGTTTTTTTGAAGTTTCCTTCACCCTCACTCAGTGGAGAATGCTCTACTCATGGAAGAGAGAACAAGGCAAGCAGACTGCAAGAAGCCCAAGTGGTCTTGGACTGGAGATGCATTTAATGGTTGGATTACTTGATGGTGTTCTACTAAAATATTTTAGCTCTTCTGAATTTATTAAAAGCATGAGTCCTGAAACATGTTACCTTTTATTTTCTTTTTACTACAAAGAGTCTTTGTCTTTCCACTACAGTGGGACTGATTTGAGAGGAAATTGGTCTGTTACTGAAGGTGGTGGGAGAGCAGATGTTCTACTGTGGACAACACAGAACATATTTGTAGTACTGCAAAATGCAAAGTGAAGCACTTCCTTTACCCTTTTGTATCTCATGCAGTGGTTCCCTTGCCTCTCCAGAGAGGCCATATGATTTTATAATTATAGATGTTTTGATCCTTTTCCATCTCCTGGTCATGTGGGGAGGGGATCACTGACTGCTGTATTCATGGTGAAACTCAGTCTGTTGGGCCTTTATTCAAGCCACTGAATCACTTATATTGGAGAAAAAAAGATGCACAGTAGGAAATACTTTAAGGATAAAACTGACTTTTGGAATCTCTGCAGAAAATAAGCTTCCTATGCAGATAAAACAAAGAAAAGTTATTTTCACCACAGTTAAATATTGAAACAATATGAACAGTACTCTGAACTGTATAACCTTAAAAGTGAATAGTGCAATTTACAGACTTCATCCCACCACATAAATTTCACTGACTACGGATTGGTTAGTACACTGGGGTCATATGCCTTTTTAGCACACCAGTTTCCTAGACTATTGTTCCTTCAATCGTTCTTTTTTTTCCCTTGGAAAGTTTTTTCTACAGCTATTCTTCAGGCAAATTTAAGAACTATTCCTACTTTGTAGATCTGCAGCAGCATGTATTTCCAAAGTTTCCAGGCATGCTGGTTCTCTGCCTTCTTGCTTGCAAGGTCAAATTGTGCCAGAAAGATGTGCTGCTTTTCTGGGATCACAAAATTAATTGGATTTGTCAACAGTATGCTGATTTATGTCTCCAGTTCAAGTCACAAATGTGTGATCGGTGCTAAAAGTGGTGGTTTATAGGTCAGCATGATGAAATTTTTCACTAATGTTTCACCTTCAGAGAAGCTTCATGTATTCAAATAATCTAATTTCCTCCTGACTGCTTTGTATTTCTTTAATTATCTCTTTTCTAAAGATGAATTGGTGATTTGTTCTGCTGAAAATCAGTGCTGGAAAATGCTTTTTTATTCAGAAATATTGCATTTATTGTTGGAAACATAAAATAAAAGTGCTCCTGTTGTTAAGCCTGAAAACACTTTTTTCCTGCCAATTTTGAAAATACAATGGTCAAACTCTGCTTTTTTCTCTCATACACAAAGGATCCTAGAAATTCTTTTAAGTCAAAACCCATACAGTTCATAATAATGAACATTTGCCTTTAGTGTCAGCAGATGTTGTGTTTAAAATGTACAGACAAGGAAGGCAGCGGCAACTCACAGGGACATTGTTTACAGAATCAGTGCCTTAATTACCAGGTAGTAACACAAGGCATACTTTAAAACAAAGCAGAGTGAAACACTTGGGAAGTTTGCAACAGTGCAACAGGACTAACTCTGCAATTTAATAAAATGAAACATTACATTTTCTTCTTTGTAAACACCAGTAAGATTCATGTCAGCTGCCAACAAATGAAAGATCTTAATGTATTCTAGTGAAGTTTCTTTCAACAGAATTTCTGCTTCATAAGTTTTCTAAACAAGAAAGCATGTGAGCTGCTCCAGCACAGAGCTTTTAAAGGCTATCAAATGGCATTTAAAACACACACATACTCTACACACCAAACTCTACCCCTCCTTTCCCCTCTGTGTTAATGGTACAGAGCGTCTCCCCATAATTAAACTAAACCCTGAAATCTTGACCATTGTGGTTGCTAAAGATCCCATGCACTTTTCAGGAGAGGAGGGGCATTAACCGCAGTTTCCTCCACAAATTCCCAGCCAGGTAATTGCCTGCCTAGAAATTGCCCATCCAGCTTCCACTGAGTAAGCTATTTCCACTCACCCTCTTACTGAAACTGCTGGAGGGCGTTGCAGGCATGGGCTGACAGCTGTGTTCTGTCTTAGTGCTCTCTTGCTTTGCTGAATATGAAAACACTGCTACCATAACACAATAAAATGAACAAAGTGACAGGAATATATTTGCCATAAAGTTTAGGAATAGCAAGTGAGCTAATAAAAGCATTGGTAAACCAGACCATTAATCTCTACAAAAGATACTGCTGTGTAACAGGTTATCCATCATACCAGATAATGCAGATTTGAGGTGAAAAGTTGGTGATCCCCAGTTCACACTTTCAAGTGAGCACATTTATCTGTTTTAACTGGGGCAAGAAAAGGAACAGCCTGGACTAATTTCAAATGTCAACTGTACAAGTAAGACAAAGCCTTAGAAAGAAAACTGCCATTCACCCAGTTTTATTTTCAAGCATGCTTACAAAATGCTCTTCTGGTTTCTATCGTCTTGTAACTTGATGGGAGCCTACAGGAGACTAAGATGTTCAGACAGAAATTCAATGATGGAGCTCAGAGTAAAATGACACAGCTTCCCAGATACAGTCCAGAGATATTTAATAGGTTCTGTCATAATCCATATGTTCTCTTCAAAAAATAGGAATAAAAACCAGCTGCCTTACAATAAATTCTAACTGCAGTATGAGTTAATTTTAAACTGATGTAACATTCAGTCAGTTTTCATTTAAAATGACAGTGGATATCTTTGCCAGACTAAGTGTGGATTTGTAAAAACAGATGAGGAACAGTAAAATGTTTTTCCTTCAAGACAAATATTTCTTTTTAACATGGAGCTTTTAGATAATAGGGAATTGTTCAAGTGAAGAAAGACTTTACATTCATCACCATGATGATGTATTTCTAAAGCACTGTACTTTTGGATTCTGTCAGGAACCCCTCAGAGATGTGGCAGAGCAGAGATTGCAAATGGTGCCTAATGCCAGTTCTTCTGGCTCAGGCCCTGAAACAACTTGCTGGCTCTGGTGGCACCAGGATGGTCAGCGTGACCAGGCACTGGTGCGGTGCCTGCTGACTCCAGACATAGGTGTCAAACAAAGGAAGGAAGCAGCAGGCTAGATTAGGTTATTTGTTTATTTCTACCATTGTAGCCTGAAAGAATCACTACTGTGAGGTTCCAAGCAATTTAGACGTTTTCAAATATCACCCCTATGAACAGCAAAAAAATAACAAAAATACTGTTTGAAGATTCACATTACAAAATACAGCAGGCAACCCACTAACACTCCTCATTCCTACCATTCTAACTGCTCTCAGCTCCCTAGAAAACCACAAATGACTGAGGAATAAAGTAGGCTTATAGTGTGTCCCAAAGATCAACAGTTTTGACTAAGCCAGCCCAAGAATGTAATCACTGCAGGAAAAAAGTATGGTGTGTCTTGGCACACATAGTTGGCAATAGTATGGCATGTCAGAGAGACTGGGACAGAGGTGTCACTGAGACCCTTTCTGATATCTTACAGTGTTTTAAAAATGATATTTCACCTTAGGTCTCAAAAAGAGCAGATCAGTCAGGTAACTAACTATCCTATATCCTCCTTGCTTCAGACAAAGGCTTTTTCCCATCTTCCCTTTCTGAGTTGCTGTCCCAGTTCCTATAGTGGTAATACCTCAATCCTTCATCCTGGTCTTATTCTTGACAGCAAGGCTGATAAAAAACCCAAAATGTTTCAAAGACTGTCTGTATCCAACAAGACAACCTGAATGGCCCCATACAAAACCTCCAGATTAGATCTGACCAGTCAAGAGAGACGTTTGGAACTCATCATTTGCTTAATTGGCCAGCTTAGTGTCCAGGACTGGTCTTAAAACCGTTTAATATTAACAACTGTGGGGAAAGAATCCGAAAAAAGAAACACAATTATGCCAAAGCTTGATGTTTCCATCTTTTGAATACCCTCTGCATTCTGGCACCCTGTTGAAATAAACAAGAGTGGTTAGGAGCATACACCAGCTTCTATGAAGTGAGAGGCAAAGTGGGATAGGAGCTTCTTCAGGGAAAAAACTTTGTCTCTGAATTCCCATAAAATATGATGGGAGAGTCTGATAGATATCTGTAAGATTAACAAATAGTGTTGAGAAGCAATCATAGAATGATTATTTTCTATAATAACAATGCACTCAATGCAATTATTAGGCACTGCATTTCAAGAAAATCAAAGGAGGGATGTTTTGAACTAACACAGAGTTAAACTATGGAACTTGTTGGGACAGAATGTTGGGAAGCCAAAGACCTGAACTGGCTCACAAAGGGACTAGACAAGTTCCTAGAGGATAGGTCCAGCTACTATTGTTCATGTTTAAATACAGACTCAGAAAACTCCTAAACTGTTATTTCCAGTAAATTATGAAAATGTACTAAGGGATAGATTGCTTCCTGAAACTTGAATTATACACTCTTCCCTATTGTAACCAATGCCACTGAAGACTCAGTGCTAGGCTCAAGTGGACTTTTGGTACAAAAAACACAGAAAGGCTTCTGCTTCTGAGAGGGAGGTGGGGTGTAAGAATTAATCTTTGAAACAGCTCATGAATATAAAATGCAAAACAAATTGCAATTTTTAAAAGGTATTTTTGGTGAATAAGCAAAAATGGACATGCTGTCATGGAGAAAAATGCTATCCCAAAAATAGCGCACAAATTCTTTTTCCCTTGTGATGGGTAAGCTTAACCTTGAGTGGGTGGCCTATCTTAACTTTAAAATAATTGTTTTCCCTCTGTAAGCTTCTGACTATACAAATGTTATACACATGCTCACCTTTAATCATATGGATGCTCCCTTGAGAACCATTTATCTCTTTTTTCCTGTGCTGTGTTGATATGCTGTCCACTGCTTCCCTTCTAGCTTTGAGTAAAGCAGACACACCTCACACACAGATGAACATTCTGCAACAGCCTTTCAGTGGCTAAGAAATCTACTACAAACCTTTCTAATCACTTATTAGCAGCTCCAGGATAGTTAATACTGGAGCAGCGGTATGGTGTCAATGCCAACCAAGTGTGAGCACTAATAATGTTATTTATTTTTGGTTGATAAAACAAAAACGATTTTAGGGATGCAAAGGCAAACTTTGTTTAGCTATTGGGCTGGTTAGCAATGCAAAAGGATTTTATTTTCTTTTCCATATTTTTCTTGTGTGTCTTTTCTGTCTGTCTCTCTCTGTCTTTTCTTTCCCAGATGCACTGCAACAAATCCATGAAGTTTTAGACCTCTGGATTAGGCAGAACCCTAGAATACACAAGGGTCTTGCTGATTCTTGCCATTCCTTGTAGAGAACCACAGAAAAATGTGGTTATTCATGATATTTCCTTGCTTGGATCTATTCAGTAGCTTTGTCATACAATAATAGAATATTTGTACTTTTCATACAGCCTCTTCTGTAGATAATTCTTATGAGGGTGGAAACTTCTGGGCAAAAGACAGCACATTTCACACTAGAAACTCAATCGACACCTTCATTAATATTTTGGCACTGCTCTGTGAAATATTACTCAGTCCTTCCCAAGGATCTGTGGGCTTGATATGATGTACATTGTAAAAAATAAAGGTCAGTGAATGTGTTATTGGTAAAGGAATAAGGAAAATAAAAAGGTAGAAGGCAATCTGAATGCACAATCTTTATTTGAATGGGAAAAATATCCATTACTATGACTGGCTACTCTATGTTGTAGTTGTATGCAAGTGACTAGAAAGTGCCATAATTTAAATCAGAGTACCCTGTTTCTTTCTGAGGTTCCAGTTTTTCACTGGAAGCCTGTTGAATGTGGCTGAAAAACACAACATTTGAAAATTAGTGCTCTGTGTCTCCCTGGTATCTTCCTTCCGAAGTCTGAAGTGCAATTTCCAAGTGTGCAAGGGTTCTGTAATAGGGGTAACACTGCAGTGTCCTGTGGCAGAGAGAGCCAAAGGACTGAACATGGTGGGCATTTAGGAGGGTCACAGCAGGGAGAGTGGGATAGAGCTGAGGTCTTCTGGTTTCCTGCATCATCTACTGTAGGTATTGCATTTTGTTGTTTATTGAGTCCTAACTGTGCAAACAGAGATTCTGTTACTTCCACTTGCTCCACTTAATTATTTCAGGGGAGGTTGGTAGCCCACATTGTATAGGAAGTTGGATTTCTTTTGTCCTTGAAATCGATGAATCTGAGAAACCTCTAAAGAAACCCCTCCTAACATCATTAGGAGTCTTAACCTGTGTAGGGAACTCTGGATGCACAGTTCTGTGCGGGTCAGAGCTACTGAGCTTTGAACACTGCTGTTTCCAGGGCACGACGGCTGTCTCCCAGGAAGAAATTTAGTAAGGGACTCTGTGATGCTCATGTCACTGTTCTTGTGTCTTAGGCTCTGAGCAGCAGTACTTACCTATCCCCTCCCTGGGTAATAGCATCCACTCTTCCCATTTATGAAGAGCATCAGCTGATGTCTCAATGTGTTTGGACCTCGGTTTCCTGAGTTTTCTGTGGTGGCCTATGTCCATGCTGACGCGAACATGTGGCTTGATAAAAGAAGCTTTCAATTTTGATTAAGAAAAACCACATGAAGAAATGTCAGATGGTATGTGGAGCCTGGCCCATGCCTGTTATGAGAATGGACTACTGCCCTTGAAAATTCAAATGAAAATGTTTATAAGGAAGTTGGTAAGGTAGAATAAATCCCTCTAATTGAGTAACCTAATCTTTCAAACAATCTTTCTCAATGCAATGCTATTTACTTTGGATTCAGAGTAAAAAGGGAGTTAAAGGACCAATGGGGCTTTAGGTTTCCCAGTAAAGTGGTGGCATTGTAGGAAAGGGGCAGAGTATGAGACGGTATTTATGGAATATAAATATCTATTAATAAAGCATGAAAGGACAGCTATGCAGCACTGATCACTCCCTCACTGTGGGAATTCCTGTGGAAGCACAATTCACATAAGTTTTCACTCCTCTGTTTAATGCAAGACAGGATTAAACATGGTTAGAAAACCCTTCACTTATAAAGGGTAGGAAGACAGAGAAGAGGCAGAATTAGCAGCTGCCCCTACAAAAGGAAGACCCACAGAGTCCCAGAGGAAAGCTTGTGAACTGAGGACAACTTGCTGAACTGCTGAGCTGTACATGCTAAAATTCCTTACTTTTAAATTCCTGCACTGTGAGATATTCTTTGGGTGTTCAGGGGCTGGAAAGTCCTGCAGACAGCCCCAGGACATAACCTTGCTTTTCCCCATTGTCTCCTGCAGCCCTCTGCCCCAGCAGTACCATTCATCCTCACTTCTCCCCCCACCACTCACACAGGGCGTGTCTGAAAATACACAGAGAGGAAGAACACACGTGCCCTGCATTTCTTCTTCCTGTAACACCTACTCTGGCTACTGTCCTTGTACTCTGCCACATCAGAGGTGATCACCTCTGCCTGCTTCTCCATTTTGGTATTCCACTCTGCATTGCTTAATAAAATTGTTCTCACTGCCTGCAACTCTCCAAAGCCATAGAGGAAAGGGCCGTCGTAGCACACGGTCCAGCTATGACAGGAGAGTAGACAGCTTAAATTTTCATTTTTAAGATCCCAGGAGGTATTATTTGGGAATGCTTTGTGGTAAGGAGAAGGTAATCAGGAGATTCTTCATTTACTTATGATAAGACCAGGATTCAGCTTCCCTTCCTAGTGCTGTGACTTTGAGCCATGCACTTAAACCTGTGGAGTTATTCCAAATTTACACCAGTGCGAGGGTGAGTTTCTTGACTTTACATGTTTATTAGTGGCTGTTAGCCACAGTTTAATTTTAAATGCATTAATACCACCAAGCCTTTTGTTTGACCACCCACAATTCACAGCAGGATGGAAGTAGAGGCATATTTCCTACCCTAAAAATTAACACAGATGCTTAGGTAGATAGGTACTACATATACACTTCAGTCTGTGTCCCAGTGCTACTTCGATATTAAAAACATTAATATCAAATCAAGTCTAAACAATGTGAACCCTACTTTACAATAAATATCTGCCATGAAGTTGTAAGGATTAACTGACAACCTAGTATTTGTTTAAATTGCCTGCCAACTATGTTTTTTTCTTCCTTGAAAGATCCAACATGTGCATAATGTCTTCTGTTAAGTCTGGATGACTCTCTTAAATGGAAAATGCACCCTACTGACCTCATTTGAAAAAGCAGTTTGGACTAATATAAATTTACTGCAAAGCCATATACATTCCCTATCTGTTCTTTCTGCACTGTGTTTGCTGAATGTGACAAGTTTAAGTAGATCTAAAGTGGATAATACTTTTCATCACATTGTTGCTTCAATTGTTACTATTCAAACTTCTGCTTAGTTTCCAAAATGAGAAGAAAAGCAATGTAAAATATAACTTACTGACACAAAGTTCTAACAGGCAGCAGTCTTCTGCCTAAACAATAAGAAACCATTCATAATGTATATATTCATTATTTCTATTCACACAATAAGTTGTCCTGTATATTTGAGAGATCCAAATGGACTGTGACAGATACTCTAGTCCCCAGTAACAGATGCAGCTGTGAGGAGGAGGCTGAATCTATCTGCCCAGCCTCTGTGAACACCAGTCCCAGTTGCTTTCCTGAGCTTGTTGCACGACGAGTCTCTGGAGGATGTAGGCAGCAGGTACATATTAGCTTTGAGCGATGACAAATTCATTTTTAGGAAGCAGCTCTTTCTCTTTGGAGTTGGAAAAAGTGGTAGGTTTGGAGGTGTTGTGGGTTGCAGGCAGGGTGATACCTTATAGACTTACCAGCTTGTGGCTTTTACTGCATCTTTCTTTGAAAAAAACAGCTTGGAACTTTTGTTCATTTTTTCCTCAAATGAATAGTCGAGAATCACTGCTTCCAGTCATTCTCACATTAGAGTCATGTTTACGTTTTCTTTTAAAATGAAAAATGCCTGATCTAGTCAAGGTTGAGCCATTTATGAACACATCATACACTTATGATAAAATATGCAAATGAGACTAATTGTTCATAACTTGTCAAACCACCTGACTATAAAGCCATCCCATCAACACATCTGGGTTTCTAAAATCCAGCTGATCAAGTGGTTTTGTTGTGTGACCAGAACAGTAAGAGACTCTTGAAGTGGTGGCTCATGATGAATTTCACAACTGGAAAAGCCTTATTGAAAAATCCTTTGAGGTTTTGAATATATTGGACAGCTGCAACTCTTTGCTGTGATTTCAGTTGCTATTTTGAATAATTATTTGTGTTATCAAAGCAATTAGGAACCATGACTATGACTACATTATGTGAGGAGTTCCCATCCTCTTCCTTGCCCTAAAGAGCTCACAGTCCAACTGCAAGACAACACTAAATGAGGTCCACCTACATGGCTCACTTCTGGGAGCCACCCCAGAAAAGAAGGGCTTTGAGAAAAGACTCTGAGGTATCTTTATGGGGAGATGGAGGTAAAATTTTGCTGTTTCTGTGAGAAAACATAGAATTACTTGTTTAAAAATGTACCCAGCGGATAGATTACAATTGCATACTGCTGAAGGACTCATTTCAGTGGTGAAACAGATGTATAAGTAAGCTGGAAGTAGGGTATGATGGCTTTGAAAGTGAAGGTAAATATTCTTTTTTCATATATAAAATAGAAGTGAGTAACCCCATAGAGGAGTTTATGCACTCAAAGGGATTAATTAAACAGATTATCACAACAAGGTATCCCCAAAAGTTGTGATGGTACTATGGGTTATTTGTCAAGGCTAGAGAGAAGAAAGTTACAATAACCCAAGAGACATCTTGAATGACTTTTTGGCTGTCTGGCTAATTTTGAAAGCCTGTTAGAACTGCCATACAAATAATACAATAAGTTAGATACGATCTTGAGAGGAAGAGAGTAGAAACTGGAGCTTAAGTCAAGGAGCAGCTGATTGTCTCCACAGCAATCACAGAGTATTGAACTATTTCCCTTACTTTTGTTGAACCTGACTGGCAGATAAAATGAAGTATATGGTTCCTTTTAAAGTCCCAGAAAAAAACCTAGCTTGCTAGGTACCTGCAGGTGATGTAAATCACTAAAAATGAGTTTTGATGCCTGGGAGAAGAGGTTTAAAACTCTTCCAAACTAAACAAGAACATTGAGGTAAGAGCAGCTCTAAGGTGAGAAGTGGACATTCAGAGCAAAGCAGGTGTGCTACTCAGCTCAGTTAGAAGAGGGGCCAACATCTTCTTTGGTGGCTACTAACTGGGTACTATGGGTATGTTATTCTGGCTTAGTAAGAAATAAGATATTTTGCAATCTGTGAAAATATTGTGGTAGCCTTGGAACTTCTCCCTATAACTGGCCTTGTGCTAGATGTGTATATGCTAGCAGATGGCAGAATGACTGCAGTTTAGACCAAAAGCATAGGATATATATGACTTCTTGGCATGGAGTTGGATGGTGAGTTTATGGATTAGGCTTCCTAAGGCAGAAAAGAATATTATGCCCCTTCCAGACTCCTCTAATAGACAGAAATGGGATAGAAAAACATATGCCTACATAAAATAAGAAAAGATCAATGCTATTATTATATCTAGTACAGAATGATCACAGAGGTGGAAAGGAAAGAAGATTCTGAGAGCTCATTAAATGTGGTGAAAAGGTAACTGGACCTACGGGGCAGATGCAGATTGTTTTGGTCACTGGGAAATCTGGTATCACTGAAAGACATCTGCAAAACAAATATGAGAACTGAGTGTTAAAAATGGGTTGTTTCGCTGAAGAAATGACTCACTCATTGCTGAAAATATGTGGTGGATGAAGGATTCTTCAGTTATATTAGTGGAAGACAGAACAAGGTGAGGAAAAGAAAGCTGGGGAAGCAGTGGAGAAAAAAAATGAGTAGACAAAGTTACTAGGTCAAAGAGCAGTGTTACGTAGAGTTAATGAGAGATTTCACTCGAAATCATATAGTTTTCAGAGAGCAATTTGAATATGTGTACCATTCTCTAAATGGCTGCAGCAGAGTTTGTTCCCTTCAGAGTTGTGGGTATGGGGCTGTGTTTTGGATTTGTGCTGAACATAGTGATGATAATACAGAGATTTTTTTCTATTGCTGAGCAGTGCTTACACAGAGCCAAGGCCCTTCCTTCTTTTCAGACTGCTGTGCTGGCGAGTAGGCTGGGGATGCATGGGAAACCAGGAGGAGACACAGCAGGGACAGGTTACCCCAACTGACCAAACAGGTACTCCAGACAATATTCTCAGTACATAAAGCTGGGGGAAGGGGGAGAAAGGAGGTACTTCTGGAGTGATGGGGTTTGTCTTCCCAAGTAATGGTTGCACATGAGGGAGCCCTGCTGTCCTGGAGAGGACTGAACACCCGGGTGCCCCTGGGGAGCAGTGAATTATTTCCTTGTTTTTCTTCCCTTTGTATACAAGGCTTTTGCTTCTCTATTAAACTGTCTTTATCTCAATCCACAAGTTTTCTAGCTTTTACTCTTCTGATTCTCTCCCTTATTCTGCTGGTGGGGGAGTGAGTGAGCAGCTGTTTGTGGGGCTTGGCTGCTGGCTGGGGTTAAACCATGACAATATGCCACTGGACCTGTTATCATAGCAAGGTTCAGCCTCTTAAATGACCAGATCTGACTGAGGTTGAACAAACACATTGGACAGAAGCAGCTGTTGTGTTAAGGGAAAGAGCCCTCTCCAGAGAGATTTCCTGTTCTGCTGTTCCTCAAGGCACAGTGTGCTCTGAGTCCATGCAGGGCTCATGAGTTGTGTGGTTCTTAAAAGTAAGCAAAGGAAGAAAGTGAAGTCCTGCAGTCCAAGAAAAAAACCCCAAATTATTGCTTTCAGTAATTTCTATAGCATGTTAAAGCCAGGTTCAAATGTTCTTGTAAGTTTTCAAGAAAATAATCCTTGCATTTTTTTAATTTGACTCTTCCATCTTTATCATAACCATCATGTCAAGTAAAGAACTTAGAATCAGAAACTACAATAACTTTTGGCCAATGGCTAATTAAAACTTGATTAAAACAACACAACATAAAGGACATCTGTTTGTGTCATGTACAGATTATTCACCACTCACTGTCACATTGCAAGTGTGAATTTGGGGGAAATAGGCCAGTTTCTCAGCTGCAGAAAACTGGTACATTGGAATACTCATGTTAGGGATACAGTTCAACTGTGATCTGGCAGTGTGCACTCTTGAACTCAGACCAGAGTCGGGTTTCAAGTTAATGATGTAGAAAAATGTATTTGTATTTAACTCATATCTGGAAAGTCCGTATCTGAGTGAATCAGGTATTACCATACCTTGATAAGTGGCTTTAACGTATCCAAGTCAAGCACATACTCAGGCTTTGCTGTCCCTATTCTAATTCACTTCTGAAGTCCTTAACCAGTGTTGGCTCTGGTGTCGCTCAGGAGGGTGTGAATCAGAAATAAACCCAAACCCAGTGATACACAGTTCTACAGTGGTAAGAGCAAAGTTACTCTCCCTCAGATGGGCACCTTGACATCCCCATCCCTCTGGCTTAAACATTTTCACTAGGAATTAGCTACCCTGTTTTCTCTTGTTTCAGTCCAGTTTTGCCAATCAAAAACCAATCTTGAGCATGCGCTGCATGAAGGCACAGCAACTTTAGAGAGACTGACATTATATTTCTCATTATTATCAATTACAGTTTTGTAAGAACTGGAATAGGAAGAAATCTCTTCAATATAAAGACATTATATTATGATTGCTCTACTCTTAGATTATCTGAAGAAAAATAATGTCTCAAATTGTGGTATTGAAATAAGTGTTTTATATTAATTTCCTACTGCAAGGAATGAGCAAACATTAAAATAAGGAAACCGGAAGATAGAATATTTAAATTGCTTAATAAAAAGAACAAAACCACATTTCTTTAATAGACCTATTGTTCTTTAAAATGAGAGGAAAAAGGCAACTACCATAACTATTCATTGCTCTCCATAAAAGTACAATACTTTTTCATTATAAAGAAAATCACTGCAAGGATTAACTTAAAGTATTTTAATTTCTAAAACTAGACTGTTTTCCTATGCCTTGAAATAAAAAAGCTTAAGAGTTATATAGGAGCTTAATTTGTTATATGAAAAGACTTAACCTCTTTATCTCTAGAGAATTCTCATTTCTCAAACTATGGATGTTCTATTTAATATACTCCAAACAGTAGGCATGTATGAGCAGGCATGTTAACATTTTCTTATACATTATTTGGGGGCAGAGGTTCAGCATGTGGTTGCTATATCTTAAAACATGGCTCATGAGTGTCAAAGATGATTTTGTCCAAATTTCAGATATTTAGCATTTGCTTTAATGTTTCAGTGTTGGATTGTAGGCATCTTTCGCATGGATGAACAAAGGCAGGGAGTCATCTTTGTGTGGCCCATACAATTGCACTTACTTAGTTTAAGGAAGGAAGTGAGGTCCGTGACCTTGCCTTGCTCCACACTGTGGAGGGTACACCATCCTAAAGGCAAACATTAATTGGAAGCCTGTTTCAGTTAGGAAAGGAAAGACACAAAAATTGGGTTTGTGTGAAGGAAGCAGAAGGAGAAGCGAAGGGGAAAACCAGTGGGGGTAGGTGGTTAGTGGGAAGCACTGAGTGTAATGTCTGTGTTGCTCAGGACTGTGGGACTGTGTTGAGGGCAGACTTTGAGCATGATGTGCAAGGACAACACAACAAACACAGCCAATTTTTTGAAGGGCTGACAGTGTAAAATTCTTGGCTGCAGAACAGCTTTGGACAGATTTGAAGAAGGAGAGAGAGAATGGGCTTGTTTGTTGCGGTTCAGGGCACACAGCCCTTACCATCTAATGCGTTTTTAGATAATATAACTTTGAAATGGGTATCTGATAGATGGTCTCCACTGCCCTTTTCTGCCTGCTGACCAGCATCCCCGCCCCTGTAATGGGTACTCTCCAGCTGCCCCTTCACACTGGATGCAGCTGCTGTTGCATAATTCCCCTTTATGTACCCTTCTCTTGCCATTGAAGGAAATAGTAATTAAAACCCCCCTGAGTCTACCTTTTCTTTTTTTTTTTTTTCTCCCTGGTTCTGGTTTTGCTGCTGCTAGCTCTCCATTTACTCTGGAAAGGGTTTTCAGACCCAAGCGTCCTTCAAGAAATATTATCCCTCAACTGGAATATTATCTGAAGAAGATGTCTGGTTTATTGTCCCTACCTAATATCCTAATATAATTGTCCCCAAGTACACTTGCACATCTGTTACACATTTATGTGTTAAGGGTTCCCCCTTGCCCCAAAGTGACTGAATTTAGAGATATTCTGCAGGTGACAAGTTTGCATGCTACAGAGGCACAATGAGGTGCGAACAGTTCAATTGCCAGCAGGGAAGAAAAATTATTGTAACCTGCATCGTTTAGAAAGCTTTATATTTGGAAATCATATACTCTAACCCCAGCCTTCCAGGTAATTAATTGGTGGTAAGGAGCAAATAGAGGAAGTGGATGACTTTTGGCACTCATACATTTTACTTTACTTCCCACACATGTCTACATCATAACCAAAAGCATCTGAGCATAAAAGATTCTGTAGCATCTTCAGAAACATCAGTAAGCCTCAGTAAAATAGCTGAACCTTGACTCAGCCCCTTAGGAACTGTTATAAAACCATTTTTGCGAAGTAAAGTAGAAGGATGGGTGGGAAAAAGAAAAACAGATTTTGTCACTCCCGAAATATGCTCAGATTCAACCTTCACTAACCCCATTGTGTAAAACATACTGAAAATTATTAAGAGAAAGCTTGCAAGTGTAAATATACTTATTCTCAATGAAATCAACACCATCAAACTGATTTGTAACTATTCCCTTAATACTGCTATAAACTTTACTGCAGTGAAAACACTGGCTATACAGATTGCTTTCCTCTTCCTCAGGATGTGTTTCACCTTTGTGGCATTGCCACTATAAATCTCATGGTCCAACAACCCCTTGTCTGCAAGTGATTTCAAGCACTATCATAAAAACGAAACAGACAGACTTAATTTGAGTTCCAGACTTAAGGAAACTCAACTAAAATATTAGCATAATTTCACTGAAGACGGAGGAAATTGTTAAAATATGTGTATTAGAGAGTGTCTGCAATTCAATACATCTCTTAGCTGGCTCTTGGGTGCCACCCAGTGATTGATTTAACAGCAGGTTTGTAATGGTGTCTGTGGTGCACCACAGGCCACGTTAAGAAGCAGCACCGATCACAGGAGATCAGAAACAAAACGTTAGGAAGTATAAGAGATTCATGACATGTTAAATCTGAACCTGTGAATAATAAGCTCTGTCTGACGGATTTAGTGCTTGGAGAATTTCTATGTTGAACTATACTCCTATTTGCTTCACATGGGGACTGACTGATTAGGCAACCATTGAGCATGTTTCTTCCTGAAAGAAATTAGGGAAGCTTGTAGTCCTTGGCTTGTTGTACTTTCCTTCTTCAGAAAATATGTAACTATTGTTTTAAGGTATTAGTGGTGCTCTGCTTCCCACCAAAATAATGACGTTATTTTCATGCAGAAAATGTACATGATTTTCTGATGTTCATCCTTTAAATAATGTAAAACCATTGGAAAAAAAAAATTCTAGTTAAATACTAAAAGACATGTGATGGAAATCTGCTGAAACAACTGGTCCTGAAATTGAAAAGTCCTTTCCAGTGATACTGTGTGAGAGTATGCTGTTGTCCCAAGAAAATGTGATGGTGCACTGACCGCTGCCCTGGATCACAGGCAATTGTTGACAATGATTTAGAAATAGTGATGTGAAAAAGATTTCTTCTACAGAGAGCTATTTAATCCCATAGAGAAGGCACAATGATTTCTACTACTAAAGTCAGAAAGACAATTATTTTTTGAAGTGGAGGTCTTGAAACAATTGCTCTCAAAGCATGGCTGACTCATCAATACTGAGGTTTTAACAGATGATAAGTTGTATTTCACAAAGTGAGGCTGCAACTGAAACTGGGATGGTTCTGGTGCAAAAATAATTAGGTGAAAGAATTTATTACCAAAATGGGCCCTCTTGTCTCAAAACTTACTGCTCCTTAGAGTTGGAGAAAATATTATTCAGAGACAGAGTAAAAGGGTTTTACCCTGTGTCTCAGCACAATGTCTGGCTGCTGTGCTACATACCTGCATCTCTGCAACTCTCTTTGCTAAAATAGTTTGCAGAAGCTTAAGATTTTGTATACACTCTCCAACTTTAAACTGAATATCTCTTCACTTTTTCTTATGTTCATGCTAGCTGGGGTGGGTAGAAGCTACCAAATTAATAAGTTAATTAAGTATATATGAATGCCAGGAAATAAAAGATTATGGCCCTAATTTCATATACCAAAAAGCAGCATGTTCTTTGGGGTTTCTTAGAAGGCTTAACAGTTTATTGGTTAAGGAGACAACTTTATCTAGAGATTTAGCATTAGATAGCATTTTTTTGTATGGTATTTTTCATTACAGAAGTCAGTTTGATGGAAGAAAAGAGAAAATGTGTTTTGAGTAGACTGGTAAGTGACAAGCAGGTCCAGTGTTAGCACCTTCCCTTTCCAAGCAAAGAGGGAGGTTTCGAATTGAATACCTTTGGGCTGCAAGGAGAGAACAGGATTCTGTCAGCCTAATCTCATTATACATGTAGCCATTACAGTCAAAATGAGTTTCCTCTGCCTTATTTTAGGTTGGAGTCAAAGCCAGTTCTCAGAGGAAAAGGGTCATTACATTAAGGTAGTAAGTTACTAAAATGAGCTTCCTATTATACTGGGGTATACACATTTATGTTTTCTTTAACCATAGGGAGATGAGATGAATAATTTGGGTATTGTTTACTAATTGGAGTCGGACATTATGTTCTGATGAATCAAAAAAAAAAAAGAATAGACAATAAAATGAAACATATAAAACCTTAATTGTACAAGAAGTGGCTTGGGACCAAGATTTTGTTCAGAACACTCCCACACTTTGAGAAGATGCAGCATTAGCCAGCAATTTGTGGCTCAGGCTCATCTTAAATGAAGTGAAATGAATAAATATATGTCATAGAATTCCATATTCTTTTGGCCACGGTCCTCTAAACATATGTGAATAATTTTGTGCATGTGAGTTCAATTAGATTATTCATATCCACAGTGTTAACTCAGATATGCAAGTGTTTGCATTATTGGAATCCCAGTTTATGGATGTTCACCAAGAGCCAAAATCTACAAGGAAAAGCTCAGATACCACAAATGTTCACGCAAGTGAGTATTTGTGCAGAGGAATACAGCCCTTTTGTACTCAAAGGCATGGAAGTGCTCGGAGGCTTCCACACACCACTTTACAAATCAAGAAAGGCCAAGTCTCACATGTTGCAATTTTTACATGCTTAAATAATTAATTTTGATTGAGCATAATTAAATATTAACTAATTTGACGGCAAACAGAGAAGTTGTTTGTTAAATATGTAATGGATTTGATGTATCATCCCTAAATTTTAGCCAGTTCACATGAATTCAAAACGCCTTTTTATTTTTTTTCCCCTTTGCATCAGTCTGTAAGAAACTTTGAGCCATCCCAACCTAGATTCATATTTTTTTGCAAATGTGCAGAACATTGCAACACCATGATGAAAACACTTTTTTGTACTGAAAAATGAATAATGCAGAAGTAACTGTGGCATGGTGTAAGGTGGGCTGTGCAAGGGTTGGGGCCTTGGCCTAGGAGACCTGGCTACAGGTACAGAAGTAAATTCGAGGCCTATGTAAGGAAAATAACATCCTTTCTTGGCTTTTTCTGTCTTTGAAAAAGGTAGGCATAGTAGTCTTTTCTGTCATGTGAGGGTAAAGAGCAGAGGCTGAAGGACGTTCTTCTCAAGCAGGCAAACAGTACATCTCTCATTCAAGAAACAGTCAAAGTCCCTTAATTAATGAAGAAACAATTAAAAATAACAACTAAAATTACAGGCCACGTGGAAGTGCAGCTAAGGGTGCAAACTAATGTTTTACTGAATTTTGCATCAAAACCCAAGGATATATATTAGTTGGGTGACATTTTGTGTGGGACAAAGAGAAGAGAAACTTACAAGGGCAGGAAAGAGAGCTGGAACAAGGCCTCTAAGTGGCTGACAATGGAAAAGTTTGAAGAAGGCGTTTTTCAGTTAGGTCCTGGCTCAAAGAGGTGCAGTGTTCTCTGCAAAAAATTGATTGCTTTGCTCTTTGGCCATTGTCTTCAAGGATAAAGGACTTTCCATCCTCTTTGGAAGTGAACAAAAATCACTGGATTCTATTATAGAATCATAAAACCTATCACATCCTTCTTCTCAAATGAAAAATAAAATGCAAGAAATTAAATCTGAGGTAGCCACCTGAGATGGATGCAAATGATGTGTCAGATTTAAGAGGATGTAAGAGCCCGTACACTATGGGGCTGTGCTGCAAGAGTATTTACCTGTGTGATCACCTCTGGCTCAAGACAAAGGTGGTAGCTGTGTTCCTACATTACTCATTCATCCACTCAGTTACTGCTGAGAGTTTTCAGCCCTTCTGTCTGTGAAGGACCAGGATAAAACTCAAGAAAACTGAATGCAGGACTACAGCAAGCTTCCTCCTGTACAGGGTAGTCACCAATACTTGGCTGCAGTGTCTCACCTCAGCCACATGTAACTTAAATAGGTGTGATAAAGATACTGTAAATTCCTCAGCAAAATATGCTTTAGATCAATGTGTTATTGAAATGTTGTTTATCCTTGAGAAACTCCATGTTAGCAAAAAACTTTCCCCCTATCTCTCCAACATCTGCTAACTAAAATTGCTGAAGTCTTTTTTTCCTTTCCCAGTTTTTCAAACTAATATTGATTTTACGTCAGCTAAAAATAGTTCAGTGGGAAAATGTCATTCAGAGGTGCCAGCTGACTAAAGAAGAAAAAGGAGCTTCTTGTAAAACACAGAGTAGAACTGAAAATTAAATTTTGATATTATTCTGCTACTCTCAGTGGATTATGTTAAATTTTACATGCGAGGAATTATGTATGATAAAATGTTACTATGATTCTTCTTAATTCTACAGCTGAGGAAAATTTTGTTGGAAAGACTGTTTTTAAAACTGAAAAAACATAGCAGATTTATTTTAGTTTTGTCTACCAAGATCCACACATTTCATGGTAACTTTGCAGTGAAGCATACTAAAAAGGCACAAAATTCAATAGAGTTTGACCTTTACTCTGACAGTTTTTGGCTAGCCTGAGATATGTTTAAAGCAATGCTCATTTTACTAGGACACCACACTGCACCCACTCCTGCCACATGAGATCACAATCCTTATGCCATTCAATGTTGTCAATGTTCTCTATGGAAATCTTCTTCCAGAACAAATCTCCTTCCTTTTAGAAATAAGGTTTCCTCACTCCAGCTTCTGTACCCTGCCTTGCCTTGTATAGTTCCTTTCCTGGGAGCAGGACAACAAACCTAGCTCAAACCAGGACTTTTTCTCTACTTGAAACACAACTGTGAATGTAATGAAGTTCACTGTTCAGGCCATTCCAGGGGTAAGCAAGGTGTTTCCCAGAAACGTGCTGTGTGCCTTGACTGGCTGATGTTATGTTTGCTTTGCCTTTTCAGCTTTCTCCCAGGAACAGAAGTTTAGGCACAGCATGTTTTCTGGGTATGATTTATTTTTGCTTCACTGCGCACAAGACTGTGTCTCTCTGATGTTAATGGTGGTAAGACTGAAGGAACCTGCACTGGAGATAAGTAGAACGGTACAGGGCCATATTTTGCAGTCTTGAAATGAATTTTGTTCTCTCTGCAGATGAGCTTTACACCTATGTAGGAAGTTATGTAGTCTTGAGTTTTAATATTGGCAATTATCTTGTAGAAAGCAGTGCTTGAGAGATGAGGAAACAAGCTTACTAAAAACCTTTTGAACATGCACTGAGCCTTTGAAGTAAAAAGTATCTTTGCTTTCCCGGATAGTCTGTGGGAACTTAATGTCTGTGTGGATCACATCAAAGATATGCTAAATTTGCTAATGGCTGTGCTACTGGGTCCTGTAGTTTTCTGGAACTGGTCCAGAGCTGAATACTTAGGAATGGCACCAGTATAGAAAGTTGCTTCACACAATACTGGTCCTTCTCTTATGGCTTCAGGCAATTTACTACTTGGGGATTTCCTGAGCTGAAAGTAGAATCTGCATTGTTGTACTTAGCAAGAGTTGGCAGACTTCTGTTATGTACATTTGTTCCATCTAGTTATTAAACAATCCCTATTTTTGATATTTACTATGTCATGCAGTAATTGAATACAAAAAAATTACATCTGAGACTGGTTCTTTTAAAATTTCTTACTGGTTATTTTTCTTGGTGTGCTCAATTTTGGCATCAGGAAGGCACTCTTGAGAGTAGAAAACAAGCCTGATGTGCTTCTAATGACCAGTGTTGGCTGAAAGCTACACTCGAGTTCCACATTTAGTCCTTTTCAGTGCATTATTCCCATAGCTCTGGCATGCACCTATAAATTAGCAGATTAGGGGTGTAGAGGCAAATGCAAATGAAGGGAAAGTTGACGCTGCTCAGCCCTCAATTTGAAGAGTAGCTACTGAGTTCCTTTGCCATCACAGATGGATTACATGATCCATTCCTGAACTTACAAGGTCATAATCCATTATTGAAATCCCTTGTAGAAATTAATTTTATCATCTGAAATGCAGAGCATCCTCCTAAAGACATCAGAGAGAAAGAAATTTACACCTCTCCCCAGTCTTCTTGGTTGAAAAGTGGATGGGGAATAAGACAGTTCCTCCCCACCTTCCGAGCTTGTCCCACCTCCAAAGACAAGCAACGCCTTTGTGACAGTTCAGGCTGGTGGGACCTGAATATTTTGGTTCTGCTTGGGTCGTTCTCTGTGGTTTTTTTTCTTTTTTCTTTTGTTTTTTTTTGGTTTTTTTTGTTTGTTTTTGTTTTGTTTTTTTGGTTTTTTTTTTTGGTTTTGTTTTTGTTTTTGTTTTTTCAAAAAAAGTTATAGCTGAAATAGATTTTTCTCTGTTTGTGACATTTTGCTAGTAGGCATCAGGCATCACTGAGTCAAGTCTCTGTTTTTGGTGTCACCAACTCTATAAGAATTAAACGTGTCTTTCTTTGGAAGAACTACTGCTTCTTGTCCTGTACTTTAAACACTGATTTGTTGACCACGTATAAGGAATATAAGTGTCTAAGTTATGTCTTCAGTTACTATTTGAGAAATTTTTCTACTGTAAATGAGTTGGAATAAAACCTTTCATTTATGGGTATCCTCTGTAATGTGGCAGTGGTAAATGCCTAGTTAGTAACTGAGAACAGACCACCCACTAACTTTACACAGGCCACTGAATGACTGACTAACACTAGAGACGTGCGAGGAAGAAGTCTTATTTCTCTCTGCAGACCTTAAAATCTGTCCAGTTGTCTGTCCTCTGTGCTTTTTCTTGCCACACAATGTTCAAAACTGGAAAAAGTTCTCCATTAGTTCTAACTGCACACACTGCCCGAGCGTTACTGACAAATGCTTTCAACTGTAGTGGCAGTGCTGAGGGTGAGTATTGCCTGCTTTCACAGTTACAGTTGTTCTATTCTTTCTGAATTTGAAGGCAATAAACAATTAATTTAAGAAAAGACGCATAACTAGAATGCTGCGATGGTGTGATTCTTCACCATACTCTCAATATGTTGGCACCTGTATTGGGAGGATTGAATCACGTTATGGAAAAACCAATACTGGCTCCAATAAAATTACTTGCTAAAATCAATACTAGACCTTTTTCTATTTGTGTTAAACTCTGGTAGCCAGATAAAGTAGCCTCTTTCACTTATCTCCTACTCTAACCAAAATAGCTTCCACTTCTCCCTGATGTAAGGTGTAGTATACCAAATCAATATGACCAACTATACAAAAGTATAGTATACAAGAATGCAGAACTTCAACTGTGTTTGAAGTTGAAAAGGTAAGATACCTATGAAAAGTGAGGTTAATGTTCATAATGTCATTGCAACAGTACTGAAATGGATGAGAAGAGTTCAATGTTTGTCTAATCAAATACCCAGAATGCCCACCCCTGTGAGTGTTTCAGTAGTGAATCCTGCCTGTTGGAATTCTTAAAGTCCATTTGTTAGCTTTGTTCTTCAGGAAGCTCTACAGCTTATTTTATAATACAGTATCACATGACTGGAGACTGCCTCAACAGGAAAGGTCAGCACTTTAAAGCACAACTTCATTTGCATATGTTTAGAGTCTGAATGTTTGCTCTTTGTGTTCAAGAGTGCATGCCTTTTTATGACCAAGCATACTGAAAGTTTGGAGCTTTTCAGTCCACATTTAGAAACAGAAGCAAAACACTATTAGAGGTTATGTCTTCCTGTATTCCCTGACACACTTGGGTACACATGAAGAGAATTCAGAATTAACACAAATCCGCATATTATAGAATAGATACAAAAACTGTGTAAATTGATGCACAAAGGTTTATTGAAACAGCATTAAAATGGATGAAAACAGACAAATGCTTATCTGCTGAGTGATGTTGAAAACTTGCACCTTTGAATGTTTTGGCTGCAAAGACTGACAATGATAAATCACTTTCCAACAGCTGTGGACAGCTGTTTAAGTCTGGGATCTAGAGAGCTTAATTGGGGAAGTGTGTTATAAAATTAAAGTGCCAATGGCTCATTAAGTTATGTGATGACTTTGTGTGGCAGGCCAATAATACTGCATTCCAGGCTTTGGGAAAGGACATGCCTAACTCTCTGTTAATTAAGGGCTTGTCGAAGAATGCAGGTTTGCCAAACTGCAGTGTTTTCATAGGAGAGCATCTGTGAAAGAAGACTCAGAGGGAGAAGCTATTTACAAGTAAGAGTTTATTGCAGCTAGAGCAGATTTCTACCTCTTTATATCCTGATGCCTGGGCATGTTTACCTTGTTTCTGCTGGGATGCATGCAGAGAAAAGACTATCAAACCTGCTTTGATAAATAACCATTTCTCTGAAGAGAATAAACAATTACCAAAAGAGACACAATTGTAAAAAAATTCCATCCAAACTTTAACACTCTCCCCCTGCATAGAGAAAAAGACAGGTTTTCCAGGATGACCTGAGGATTAAAAAACAGAGACATGAGGGAAATGCAGTGGGGTGGAAGAGGTGAAGTGTATTACAGCCATAAGGATTATTTGTACAATGTGTTGTCATCTTTTAAATACTTTGTTTATGTTGATTTGTTTATACAGCAGGAATTACATTTGTCTATTTAAATCGCTAGTGAGCTACAAAGCAAGAGTGAATGACCCTTGCTAGCAGTACTATGGACTGTAGAACAGTGGTAGGGGGACTGTCAACTTGGAGTTAGCAATCTCATTGCAAACGTTCTGGCTACTGCTAAACGTGCTAAGTGCAACCAGCTTCACACTCCCTCCTCTCTGCAGGGCTTAGAGGGCCACCAAACGAGGGCCAGAAGATTTCCCCTGTCACTGTTAGACTGCTAAGGCTGCAACTCCACATAGCAATTTGTCTTAGAGACAGATTGGGACACGTTGTGTGTCAGACTTGACCTGCATGAGCTTCCTTAAATAAATATGAGTACAAAAGTGCTGAAAAAAGGACCAAAATGTGAAGAATATGAGAGGGATGATGACGCCAAATTATTAAGCAGTCTTTCAAGTGCCAGTGTGGAAATTTGAGACCCATTCTCATAATTTCTTTCATTTCTCCACCCTAATATTTTCCTCTGCATTTTCAAACTGTAGAACATAAAGCTTATTTATACCTCTGTCTTGTTTTTAAATTGCTGACTTGCATTTCTTGGGATTTTCCATTCACCATTTCTGCAACTAGTCTTTTATAACATTTAACTGAGTGTTGCATTAAGATGGGAAAACTTGGTATCTGTTTATCTGTTTGCCTCAATCTAAACATCATTTGCTGATACGGCCAACTATGCACAACTATTTTGCCTAGAGTTAATAGAGGCTTGATAGTAAAGACTCACACCTACCTAATCATAAATCTGAAATAATCCAAATTCAGTGTAGTTATCCAGGATCTATATCAACAGAAAAAAGTTTGCCCTGATTATGCAGCAACAAACAGGATACATGAAGATGTTTAAATAAAGGTGTTTTAATTAAGGTTTGGACCATGGCTGTCATTCTCTAAAATTGTAACGTGATGGAAAAAGGAGAATTTGCACTTATGCCAAGAGAATTTTCTCTGCAAATTGATTACTGACTGTTTTGATAATAGGCTGCATATCAATTTTATTGTTAAGTGCAAGACCGAATTCACTAATGAGTTTCAAGCATCATGCTCCTGGTTAAGAAATCAGCAGCTGCTTCTGCTGAAAAAAAAGAAACTTTGTAGTAGCTGGAGACTTTTTAAAAATTTTGTTGTAGTCTTTCCTGTGTAACTAATTCTGCAGAGTCTATTTCTTCATGAGTCTAAAGACCAGCTGATGTGTTTGTTCACACTTTGTTGTTCTGTGAGCTATTTATTGCAGCTTGTAAAATTTGAATGGGTATATTGTAAATATTCTCACAGAAGGTAAAATAGTCCTTTTGTGGCATTTAATGAAAATATTTCCATATTCTGTCTGTACCTTAGAAATATATTACACAGAATGAACTTCAATACTGACATGGGTATATTATATAGGTATATATGTATAAAGTGTTTTGGTTTTTTTTTCACTGATGGGAATATTGTTTACTCCAGTTTTTCAGTTCTAGGATTTCTATATTTTGACAATCATCCTTGTGGATGCTAAGAGCTTGTTCAGCTCCCTCCCTTGGGAGCTCATTGATGAATCTCACTTATCAACAAAGGAAAATGTTGTTGAACAATACGAGTTGAAGTATCTGTACCTCTAGTGAACATTTGGCAGAATTATGGTCTCCCATGCATTAGTTAAAACACTTGATGCTGGAGTATGTGGCCATTCTCCTTCACAATACCCTGTCCAAATGTGGTCATTTCTTCGCCGCTTTTTAAACTTTGGACAGGTACCAAGGCCTGATTTGCCAATATCTATTTGTATTTGAGTCTCTCCGGAGACATTCTTGGTCTCCAAAGGAATAATTTAAGCCCTGTCATTTTTCAAAATAGCCACTGTCGCCTCTAATGAAAATAAGATTTGAGAAGGCAAAATTTCAGTGCTAAAGGTGCCCTTGTGCATCCTTTATTTGTTAACTAACACTCTTCCAGCAAAGGCCAAGTACAGCCTGGCTCTGTTTCAGTGCAAATAACATCAGTCAGCTCAAATCTCGCTCAGCAATGAATTAATCTAATCTTTTTGACTCTGTGCTGACTCAGATGAAGAGCTGTCACAGGGAGATGTAATCATCTCAGGTGAAGGATTACAATAAACTGATGAGATGCGGTAACTGTTAAAATGCTACTGCTCTTTTGCAAGTGAGTGACTGACTACAGGCTGAGTTTCTGTGTGGTGCACTCCATTACATTCCATCCACACAGTCTTTAAGGAGGGAATGCACATCCTCTCTGTGGGCTAGGCATTTCTGTACAGGCATGTGGTTCTTGCTTGTACCTGACCCTGGCCAAAGTGTATAACAGGTACAGAAAGCAGAGTTGATGTATAGCCAAGAATATTCTCCAGGCATGTCCTACAGAAAAAATTTGGCTGAACACTGCAAAATAGGGATGCAGCAGCCTCTTAAAACTCAAGTCATCAAAAATGACAAGGCTTTCTTGGACTTTTCTTAGTGTAAAAAGATTATGAACTGTTCTCTGTTATATTTGGATTTACTAAAGAATGTGTGCTGCATTCCACATAATTAATGCTTTCAGCATTCTGTATTTTCCATCTCACTCTGAATTATTAAGAGAACCTTGATGTTCATTTTCAGAGATATTAAAAAGTAATGCACTTTCCAGATATTGTAATAGTTCCTTAAAAGAAACTTCAGAATTCTCTGTGATTACAAAAGAGGAATTTGAAGGCACTTGGGCAGCCTGAATATTCCAAAAATAGAATCAACTAGATAATCAAATCAATGTGTCTGGTGTTCTGGATTAAAAAGTATATATTTTAAAGAAAAAAAAGAAAAACCATAAAAATTAAAATGAAATTTCAGAATAGCACAAAAAAAAATCATATTGAAGGAAAAAAGGTACAATGCATTTTCCAGCTTTGCAAAGTGAATGATAAATTGGAAAGGAGAGCGGGGAAAAGTGAAAGAGTTACTTAAAGGTCAAGTTCAACTTTGGGGCTGTAACCATATTCACCTTGGGTTATGTTTGCTCTTGAACTGGAGAACTTCAAAAGCACAGACTGGTGACTGACATTGTGCAGACAGGGAGGCATTAAGGCTTCTTAAGCTGATTTTGATGATATTCAGCTATTTGACAACATTCTCCTCTTAACATACTTGGCAATCAGAACATAAACAAAGAGGTTTTCTTTTGCAGCATGGCTTCCTGAGCAATTGTCAAAGTTTTTAGCCTAATAGAATATCCTTTGCGGTAATCCTTTCCACTTTTACTTCACTCCTTTCAGTGTGGACTTGGAAGACTACACAAAGGTTTTTTCATGGTCTTTCTGAGGTAATAATACTACTGTGTACCCCTACACGGAGAGGAGAAGTCAATAGGGATACATTAAATGTGTTGGGCATTTGACTGAGCTAGAGGATCATGTAGGAAAAGCCCTTACTCTACTGTCATCTCTATGCAGTGGGACATACGTGCCTAACATGATGCCCACACTAGAATGTTTTTCTGTGTTGACATCAACGGGGTGGTTGCTTTGCTGTATTGATCCACTGTTTTGACCACAAAATCACGTTTTTCCCAGTAGTTTTGTCATTTTTTACTGACAGGGTTCATTTTGTAATGTAACAAGTAAACTGCCCTCAAGTAGACACAGTGTAAATTGTGCATGTATTTCAAAGGAAAAAAATGAACTGGCAAAAAGATCTATGTGCCGAAACTGTAGTTTGATAGAGACCTTAAACTAACAGATTTATAGGGGACATTGGCTTTAGAATTTTGTTAGTTGTAGCAACCTATTCTTTTTAACATATAAATGATGATATTTACGTAAGCTTAGGAATTTTCTATTACACCAGTTTTTGAGCACTACAGAGCTTTGAAGGACCCTTCTGTAAACTCAAACTAAATCTCTTTTTCATGGTTTTACTACTGCTTTTCCAACACAATGTCAATCATTCTTCTCTCAGCGGTCACTAACCAGGTTATTTGTGTGTTTCCACACTGCTGCATCACAAAACATCATGCCCACTTGCCTCAAAAAGATAATATCTAACACATATGGAGACTGCCTTTGATCTCCACGGTCTATCTAGAGGTCACAGACCTGTCTTCTTCTCTCCCTCACTTCAAATAGCCCCTTTCATTTACTGTGAAACTAAACATTGGAAAGACAAAGGCAGGAACATAAAGGCCTTGATTTAGTAGTGCTCATACGTTTGGCTATTTCAAGGTAGATTTTACTCTCCTAGGTCATGATATTAATTGCCCTGCATTTCTGCATCACGGCGTACTGTATTTGTTTTCATGCATTCAGCCTTCAAAATACAAGCTGCTATTTAAATCACTATGTGCTTTGTTCATAACTTAATAACCATTAAGAGTCTTCTAATCAATTTGCAGTAGTCAGCGCTGAATCCAGTTCTGTGGGAGTTGCATGGGAATGTTTGGTAGTTTCACTTGGGTTTTGGAAAATAGATTTTTATTTATTAACATGAAGTTGTTAATGTAGATGGAGTACAGTGGGTGAGCTTTTAAATTATTGTGAAGATAAATCGGGATGGGAAGGTGAGGAAAAAAGTGGCTACATTAGAAATCTCAAGGATCTTAGGGAAAAAAAGACTGTTCCACCCTATGTGAAATTACAGGTGAGCAATTATATGGTAAATGATTTAATAGCATTAGCCAAAACAAAACATTTTTTTCACATGCAAAAGCCAGACATGTTTCAGTACAACCACTTTTGTTCTGAGTCAGAAAAGCAAGTAGTTACCTAATCAAGGATTTGAGCAACATGTAGCTACATATTCCTCAAAATCACATGTTCAAAACCCTAGTCTTGAAAACAGCTCTGCCTTAAAGACCTTTCAATATTGACCCTACTCTCTGCAGTTCTGCTTAAGCTCACCATGTTCTCACTCTGATGCTCAAAACTTCCTCCGGTATCACTGCTCCAATTACTTACTGATGTTCAGTAGACACTTATAAACAAGAGCTTATTGGCTTAATTCCCTTCAAGAAGTCAAACCAGTAAAAGTTTTGTAAGTATATTTAATGAGTGAAAGTTTCTCCTGAAGTGTTGTAGCAATTATGGATTTTTTTTTTTTTGTAATATTGGTTAGCTGGGAAGGAAGAAATTATCTTTTTTTCAAGACCAGGGCAGTCACCCAGATTCAATTATCTTTAATGACAATAATCCAAGGTTCTATAGGAGAAACTCTAGCTGTGAGGTCACTGTATGTGTTGTAGGAAATTTGGCTGTTCCTCTTCCATTAAAATTTATAGAGGCAAAGATATCTGCCTTCTTAGAGGCAAAGAGATCTCTATGATCTCACCAGTTAGTGGTGAGGTCACTCAGAGAGTGCATAGTAGAGAGGTCTTGCTTCTGGGTCCACCTTCTCTTACAACTATTTGGGGATTAGTTCCGCATTTTATGTTAAATCTCCCTACAAAAGTTCAGATGATTTCCACTCCTTTTAGGTAGAATATGCACTCTTTCTCTTATGACTTTGGTTTGGCCAGAGAAGTATTTCCTATGCAGTGGACACAGGAAACAGAAGATATAGGGTTCAAAACAGTCTCTGGATTCAGGGAATGTTTCAGGGAGATGTATGAGAGCTGAAGAGGGTGAATCTGAAGCTCTGAACCACTCAGAGCTCATATGATGGCCTCAGTAGCTAGAATATTAATTATCAGCTGTGTCCATCAATCTTTTCTCACCTGCTCATTTTTAAAAATAACTATTACATTGTTCTGTTTGATTACAAAAATAAGTGAGAAACAGATTTTGTACCAGGATCACAAGTAGAGAACAAATTTCATTGGAAAATGGTGAGATTTAAAATACTGCTCAGTGTTTTCCCAGATTTATTGCCTGAAGCGTAATAATCTTCATGCCTGTCCACAGATGTCTGTGTCTCCTCTGAAAATCAAGCAGCTTGTTCAGAGAGCTGGAACAAATACGGGAACAAGTGCCCTGGAGCAAGCACAATGCATTCAGCATTTCATTGCCTATGTGACATTCTGCATCAACTTAGAAGGGACTGAAAGAAAGATGTTCATATGTAAGCAATGCTGTTAGAAAAGAGCTGTGTAGGAGTGTACTTTCTGCAAGAAACTTTTGCACCATGCAAATCAAAGCAGCATGTAAAGATAGAGTTCTAGGATGGAGAAAAAGAAATTACTTTGCTTACATGTAGATATTTCTATACACACGTGCATACATACCCCCCAATTCTTTTCTTTAAATTTCCCCTATAGAACATTCACCTTCTGGGCTTACCACTTTACATACAGATGGATACAACTTTAATCCTCTTGGTCAACCAAGAAACCAGAGTTACTTCGGCTTGTGTCTCAATAACTTGATGAGAAACTTTGTGGGATGCAACTATAAAGCTAGAACTGGAAGTATAACTGGCTTGTTTCTGTGGTTATAATAAATTTCAGATGCAGTTCCGCAATTATGGATAGCTAATTGCTATTTCTTTAATTTGCACCAGATATCTCCTGTTAGTTAATTATCAGCCAATACATTTCTGGGCCTATTACTTCACTGTATTAGTCAGGGAATAGGTGTCAGCAGCTGATCCTAATGATCAGTCTAAGCACAGACAAACTGCTGAGGAAAGCAAAATCTTAAGTAACCGCTAATATTTTAAGTGGTATAGATTGTTCTCTGTGATATTTAAACACATTAAGGGAATGGGTGAAGAAATAGTTGGTGAGTTTCAATGTGAGCAAATGTTAAATGATGTATTCAGGAGCTAAAAATAGTAGCGCTCCCTGTACATTGGTAAGTAAAGAGTGGAATGCAGGGATAAAGAAGGGAAGTGAGTGGGTTGGAAGAGTAGGTACATGAGGATGGAGTACATTTCTCAGTTGCAGTAAAAGAAGGTTAATATGACTAAAAGAGAAGCTCTGCTTGGAGAATCTTCCTCTGAACTTTTTGCATCCAGATTTGGCCTAATGAAGTGTGAGAAAGCATCTGAAGAAGGACTGGAAACTGAGCAGAGGTTAGTGAGGCAATGACTGATTTTTTAGAGTTTAAGCCTAATATGCAGATTATATCCAAAGAAAAAGTAACAAAAATAATTAAAGTCATGGGAACTGGAGGAACCTCAATATGAGGAAAGATTAAATATGCTACGACTATTTTGTTTGGAAAGTAAAAGGAAGTAGGACACCAGAATTAAAAATAACAATAGCTAGAAAGCAATGTAGTCTTTCCAAAATTTAAAGAATGAAAAATAATTAAAAGAGAGCCAGATAAAGAATAGTAACCTTAATATACTATTTATGCAAATAACAAAATCAACTTTGATTTTAGACTGTTATTTTTAGAAGTTTCTTAGTAAAATCAGAAAGAAAAATAGACACACATGAAGAATGCTTTTGGAAACAAAAGGACAAAACTAGAAAGAACAAGAAAAGACAGTCTTTTTTCTCCATGCAAGATAAGTGGCATTTAAAGGTGGTTTTCAGCTTGAGATGATATGTTGGAAGAAAACAGATCTTCAAAAAGCAGGGCCAACATCCACACAAAAGGAATTAACTTTCTCATTACCTAGGAAATGCATCTTTTCATGCTCTGGGCCATTCAACATAGATTAAAATTATCCTTTACTTTTATTCAGGTAAGTCAGCTGCTGTTTTGGCACCAAAAGTTTGCAGCCATTCCTGAAAGAGAATTACAGCATGTAGGAGGAATCAAAATGCTATCTTTAAGACCTTTTTTCTGATATCTTTCTGAAATGAAAAAAGGTCAGTAATGAAAATAATATTTCAAGACTATTGAAAAAGACAAAATAAGTTGATTTTCCATGCTAGAAGTGCAAACCTAAACTCGAAAATTATATCAAGTATGTTCAATATCACATACACAAAGTGCAGCAGGACCAGCTGTGTGTGGTTTGAGGTTGTCTGTAGGGAGTTATTTCCAGTAGCTTTAATTCATGTGGGAAGGTCACCTCCTCTGGCAAATCTGCTGTACAGTATTAAGCAGAAACCCTATGCCTTCCTCTGCCCACTGCTGGAAGTAGAAAATCAGCTGTGTTGGTGCCCTTACTGATTTATCAGTGCCCCATAAATTATTGTCCACACACTTCTGCACTTGTGGCCTTGCATGTACTCATTTGTGCGCCAGAGGAGCAGAAGCTCTGTCTCTTAGAGATAAGCTGGAGGACTTATTCTTGCTTTGCCTGCTAGGTGCCACGTTGTGAAAACCTTCTTTACAGCTCCATTCACCAAGAGACAGTTAACTGAACTAATTCATGAACTTTGCAGAAGAATCCCAAACAGCAACATCCCATCCATGTGTGATGGAAATGACACTGCAATTCTCTCATTGTTTGTGGCTGAGACAGAAAGTAGCAGAATTACTCTGAGGAGGGGTTAAATTTTCATGGTTAGCAGGGCAATTGTCCCATAACAAGACAGATATTAACATGTGCCAACTACTTTGAGCATTGGTGCCCTGCTCATAAGAAAGTGAGTATCAAAAGTCAAAAAGGAGTATATCTCTTCCTTTTGCTCCTATGACTTTCTACATCAGCAGCTATGCGAAATGATTGCTGGGTTTGTATCAATCTTTCTCTCTAGATTAGTGCTGTAAAAGAAAAGTCTCAAGTCATTTTAGACTCTTTTCCCACTGGAGTCAGTCTTATGGAGTCACTGTGTCTCTGTGTGAATGTGTTTCTAGATCTATATTTCTGTCTCCCTCTCTCCTTTGCAGAGTAGTTTCTGCACGTGCTGCCTCATTTCAGCCAAACCTGGCAAAAGAACAATACTCTTTCATTAATTAAGTTCCTGAAAATACTATATGCAGGTAGAGGGGAAAGGCCTGATAAGTGGCCCAAGTGAGGAGCAATTTGCAACATAGCTTATCAGTTACAGGAGCATACACGTATGACAGAGATCCCATAAACATGTCTATCAGATTTCTTAGATAACAAGTAAATCAAAATCTAGAAGAAAACAGGCCTCACTAGCCGTCTCAAGAGAAACATTCGTTCTAAAACCAGGTTGTGGCTGTCCCAGTTTAGACTCAATTTTCCTATTAGGGCCAAATGAAGAAGCACAAATGTCTTTCTTCAAAGCCGCATGTGCATATTGATAATGCTTTCCCACTGTTCTTCATATTCACTGCTTTGTGTATTCTAAAACTAGGCATGTAAATAAATCAATACTAGACAAACTCTGCTTTCAGCTCAACCAAAGGAGCCTGTAAGGAGTGATGTCAACATATATACACGCTCCAGATTAAAACAGCAATTCTTTTGATAAATTTCAAAGGTCCTGCAGGTCTAAGTAATAGCACAGTAAAGGTGATTAACTAAAAAAATCCCAGCCACTCGATAAATTAAACATTACTGTCAGGACTTTATCAGGGTTGATAAATTCCAGCTCAGTCATGAAGATCTACAGAAAATTCACTTTTGAACCTGGAGGTTATTAGTTTTGCACATCTCTCAGCATTTACTGGAATATTGGCTGGATGCCAGGATCCCACCTAAGCTGCTTTATCACGACCTTCCTCAGCTGGACAGGGAAGACAAACTGTAACAAAAGGCTTGTGGGTTGAGATAAGGAAAGGGAGAGGTCACTCACCAGTCATTGTCACAGGCAAAAAGGAATTGACTTGGGGAAATTAGTTTATCACTAATCAAAACAGAATACAATAATGCAAAATAAAAATGAATTTAAAAACATCTTCCTCCGGTCTTTCCATGCTTAACTTCACTCCCAAATTCCCTACCTCCTCCATGCAGTGGTGGGGTAGGTTATGGGGGTTGTGATCAGCTCATCACAGATTGTCTCTGCTGCTCCTTCCACCTCAGGGGAGGACTCATCATACTCTTCCTCTAATCCAGTGTGGGGTCCCTTCCATGGGAGACAGTCGTCCACCAGCTTTTCTAACCTGAATCCCTCCCATGGGCCGCAGCTCTTGACAAACTGCTGGAGGGTGGGTCCCTTTTTTCCCTGGGGTGCAGTCCTTCAGGAAGAGACTGCTTCAGCAATTGGTCCCCTCCGGGGTCACAAATCTTGCCAGCAAATCTGCTCCAGCCCGGGCTCCTGTCACCATGGAGTCACAGATCCATCAAGGAGCCTGCTCCAGCATGGACTTCCAAAGGGGCCACATGAGCAGCAAGCCTGAGCCGTGGGACTGGCTGCCAGTGCAGAGCTGGGACCACTGCGCAGTGTGAGCCCCTCATCATCACTGCACCCTTGGGTACACGTGCAGTGCCCAGAGCAGGCTCAATAGAACAGGGCAGGGCTCTGCTGCTGCTGGAGGCAATCACACCACACCTGTGTGAAACCAAGCAAGAAACTTCTAAAAATAATCCTACACCATTTCAGCCAAAATATATTAAAGACTTATTTGTGTGTATAGTTTTGTGTCAACACTGTTCTTCTGTGTTCTGCCCCCTTTATAATTATTTAGATCCTGCAAAGGATTACGATTCAGAGAAAAACATCTCATAGGCAGATGACGACTCTGTTTCTGATGGATGGCTTGTTAAAATCAGCTCCTATATATGGAGCTAAATATTTACATGGGCAAAGAATGCACTGAGTGGGTACACAGTGTTTCTTTTCCTGTGACCATGGCTATTGAGAGAAACAAGCTGGTGAAGCTGGCTTTCGCTGAATATTGTATGAGTTGATATTGAGTATTGTAATGTTGGTTTTGGAAAATGTTGAGATAATGGTACAGGCTAAAACTGTTTAATGATTGTCATAACAGTCTGGTTGTGAGGTTGGTTTTTACAAGAGTTGTGTGATTTTCGTGTTGTAATATTAGTCTTGTAAGTTTGCAAAGGGTTGAGCTGTTGCTACCCAAACTTTGAAGACACCACCATGAAAGGAGCGGGATTCCATCCAATGAGGACCCCAATGACCACAGTGATGGAACTGCTCCGCTGCCTAAAAGAGTAACAGGGGGCAAGGCTATGCAAAACTCTAAATAAATATGCATAAGGCTGATGCAATTCCCACGGGTATAAAAGGCGAGACCACCATTTTGTCATCGAGCCTCTGGCATTGTGTCAAGCTCCCAGTGCTGTCCTTTTGCTCTGCCGGTTTTTATAGTTCTCAATAAATTTTTAATACCTCATTTCCGAATTGGAGCTGGATCGTTTATAACAGCTATTATGACTTAACAGCAGAACTGTCTAAACTTCCTGAAATTGTGGATTGAGGAGGAAACACTGGAAGGCCCAACATGATTATCTCCTATTCTAGCATATGACTCTCATTAAAATAATATTTAGGCCACCTCAGTGGCTGACCTGACATGACTCTGCCTTCCAAACAAGGGCCCAGAGACGTACTTGTCAGGCGCTGGAGATGCCTCCATTTCAGCCATGGGCTGGGTGCACTGCTCCTGATTGTGACAGGGATGACCCCTGGTTCCTTGCAGAGGAGTGGCAGTGAGCGGGCTGTGGGACAGCCTAAACATCAGTGAGTTTTATTAACACACTCACACTGAGATTCTGCTTGCAGATTCCTGCTTTGCTTACGACTACAGGCAAAGAAAAGCAGAATCATGCTCCACATTGTAATACATAATCACCAGTTTCATGAATGACTTGGAGGTCCTTAACAGCTTCTTCTTCCCTGTTTTAATGAGAGAAGGCCAGCCTATCCCTCCTTTTATCTTCCTCCTCAAATGCAAAATGTTGTTCCTCTTACTAACAGAAAGATGTTTCTGTTTGTTTCTGATTATCCTAACAATAATGTATTTGTTAGCTAAGAAATTATTGCTGGTCATGAGTTTATCATTAAATAAATGAAACCTTTTTGTTTTACTTAGTTCTTGACATTCTGCTATCCTCAACAGAACATTTTCATTAAAACAAGCGAAGAGAACAAGACTGCAGTGGAATACTTATTTTTGCCATTCAAAAAAAAAATATCACCACTGCAAGTATTGATAGAACTGTAGAGGAATTGTCTTTATTTTGTAACTCAGTGAATGGAAAACTGGTTCTGAAGTAGGTGAGCACATTTTACAGAACTGCTCACCATAAACAACTTCCCCCTCCCTGCCCCAAGAAAAAAGTAGCCATTGATAAATAATTTTCCCATAGCTACAAAACTGATTTGTAGAAGTTAAATTGTTCAAGGCTAATCAAGCTAATCTGAGGGAGAGGAAGTTTACCCTCCATTTCCCAACAGATTCTCTTTAATTTTGCAGTCCTATTGACAGGTGGCCTCATCACTCAGGCATTACAGACCACCTTGAAGATATCAGCACCGTTGGCCTTTGAAGTCAGAATAATCAACAAGCCATTTGATACTCTATCAGATGAAATGGCCCTGTCAGGAAAGGCTGGCTCTCAGGTGTACTGATTGTCTATCGAAAGGAGATAACTTGATACAGTTTACTACGGTACAGATTCATGGACCTTGTGGGATGTTATAACAGATGTCTTTTTAGATGCACTTCTTCACAGTGTCTCTTAAAAAAATATTCCCAAGAGACTTCTAACAGAAATTATAATACTCTAATTTCCTGTCTACAATATTCCCACAATACTGTGTAGATAGGCAAATGCATTAGTTATGGTTGGGGTCACAGATGCACAGATTCATGTGACATATCCATGCATAAATCCTGTCAAAGCCTTAAATCAAATATTGTGTAGTAGACATTATTAGGTAAGTCTCCATTGCTTTATAACAATTAACATTTTGGAAGCTGCCAAAATCTGGCAAAATATTATTTTCAGAAAAGGATAATTTTTTATTTTCTTTAGGATTATCCAGGATAATAGGAGTTTTTTCCTTGGGTTACTTTGATATGTTATCATCTTTGATTCTAATAATGTGACCTTCATTCAACATGTATTATATCTTTAACGAGCTGAGTGATTTAACAGAAACCAAATTTTAAAAATTATTACCTTAAATTCCACTTTCACATGTCTACATAAGTGGTTACTTTCATAATTAAATATTGGCTGTAAGGATTTGAGTGCTTTGCAAATCTGGAGGAAAGTGAGACTGAAAAGTATAAAGTAAGGTGTTTTGGGTTTTTTGTCCATTCTAACTACATTTCAGCTGTTGAGGTATAACAATTAAATTCTTTCTCGATGAAATGATGTTTTTTGATGGCTCCCAAATCATAGGAATAGATCTTAAAGATCTATTGTTAAAACAGTTAAAGATCATGTGTTTGTGTGTACAGCAAATTGGAGTTGAAAGCAAGAAAAATAAATAAAAATTGCCAAAGAGCATGTTAATTGTCTTATTGTTTAATAGAACTTTTGACTAATCCATAACATTTACTTGGGAAGAAGAGAATAAAAATATTTGTTTCAACGTTAAGAAGTAGATTAGTTTATATCAGGGGTTGGGAAAGTTATGCTGTGGCTGTTCTATTTATATGACAGGCAGGAAACTCATTTCCATGAAAGACCCTGGCTTGTTCTAATAGTAATTATTCATCAGAAACAATCACAGAATGTTCAGTCAGTAGCACACAGTCTATTTGATATCATTAGAGCAGCTCAAGGACTTAAAGCCACCCTTTTCTTGGTGTGCAGGTGTGTTAGGTCTCGCAGTCTGCGTGCAGGAGCACACTGGGCGCCCTGGCAGAGGTCAGCTGCTCTGATTTATTAGACCTTTGGAAACAGTATTGCTCCTGTTATCGACACGTAATCCCTTAAAGTTGTTTGACAGCTAAAGCCTGAAGCAGCACCACCAGACAAATCTTCAACTATCACCTTTGGTGCTCAGAAGGAATACAGAAATAAAAGTAAAGAAGGAAAACTTGTAGGAAAAAAACCATGGAGCTTAAATATAGATCACTGTTCTCAAGGGAAGGTTAATAACCATTTTCATTGAGCTGCATTAATGATTTTTAAGCAGCTTACTTCTGTTAGCAATTATTCTTCATAATCTCATCTCTTGTAACAGCCAGTTTCATGGTAAATGATGTATGGGAGATTTTCTGTGCAGGGTGAAAATAAATCAAGGAAACATATAGAGACAAACCTTCTGCAAAGACGGAATACCTGGAGCAATTCTGTGGATTGACTGCAACTGAGGCTTTTCACAGAGGCCTTGAGTGATGTAGTTGCTGACTGCCGTGAAGATTTATCAGAGGTGAATTTGGTGCACTATGAGCAGTGCAATGTCTGACAGGCAAGACATGAGCCCCTGTGCTTGCATCCTGCTTTCCAAACGATGTGCGTGCCAGAGAGTAGGGATAAAAATGAGGAATGTGTTCTGAATTTATTTTAGACAAACATTAGTTGATGGTTCAAATTAAGATTTTTTGGCAAAACGCAGAGAAAATGTGCATAAAAGGTATAACGAAGAATGCTGTCTTTCAGTCTTAGGGAAGTCTCGGACCCACAGGTTGTTGAGGAAATTCAGGCAAAGGTGACAAGAAGGGCCATTTGCCATCTATACAAAGAAGTGTCTTGAATACATAGACTTTTCCCTGTGGTTGGGAACAGGTTGTGAGGCTGTAGGCCAGGGTCCAAGAAAAGGAGATGGACCTCTCATGATCACAGTCTCTGTCTCACAGCCCCTGGAAGAAATCCAGATTTCTGGAGATGATCAGAGACAATTTTTTTTAATACAGGTGCTGGACTAGGGATGGAGCCCGTATTTATGGACCTGCTACTCACACTTACGTAGAACTGGATGGAGATGGTAGAGTTTAAGATCCGGAGAGAGCTAAACACGTCAATCAGTTGAAAACAGCCCTGGACTTTTTGGATTGTTCAGGGAACTGGCAAGGACAATCCTGTAGAAGAGAAAGGAGCCATGGAGAGCTGGCCAGTCTTCAAGGACATCATCCTCCAAGGACAAGAACTATCCACTCAGACCTGAGTAGCCATGAAAATATGCATGCATGCCAGGTGAAGGGCGGGCTGAGCAACCTGAGTTAAACTGCTAAAAAGAAATGCTCAAGAGATGAAGGCAGGAACAGGCAAGCAAGGAGGCAATACAAAAAGCAGAGACAGAATTAAGAAGGTTAAAACTTGGCTGAGGTTATGGCTGAGTGGAATGAAATCTGAAACATGAACAAGAAACGCATCTATAGATACACTGGTAGCAAAATCAAGATTCAACAAATTTTTCCACTTCTTACTGGAACGGACCATCTTCTGCTGAAGGACATGGGAAAAACTTAGGTAGCAACACCTTCCTTGCTTTGGTCGTTATTGCTCACAAACCTTCCTGATCTCTACTCATTACAGAAATGTTTATGGGAGACAGGTATTAACCAAAGCAGAGGAAGAAAAATCTAGGGCTACTTAAGTAAGTTGGACATACAAGTCCATCAAGGCATATCAGAAGGTAACCAAGGATGTCAAAGGAACTGGCTTAAGTAATTGGAAGACATTTGATAAGCTTGTAACAATTGCAGTATGCCTCTGCATACTGGAAAAAGCCAAATGCCATGTCAATATTTTAAAAAAACCAACAAAACAATGAGGAGGATGCTTTTCATCCTAAATTCAGGGTGTGGAAGGGTACATCTTTTCTAGAAGCCATTTTTCATCATGAAATACAAGGTGACTGGGAATAGCTAGCAAGGATTTATCAAAGAAAATTACACCTGACCAACTTGACTATTTTCTATTACGAAATGTCTGGCTTTGTGAGTGAGGAGAAAGCAGTACTCCTTGGACTCCAGCAAAACCTTCAATGCTGTCTCTGACAGCATCCTTGTAGCTGAACTGAGGAGAGATGGATTGTATGGGGTAATTATAGTGATTGAAAATCTGGCCATACACTTGGGCAAAGAAAGGTTGCTAGCCCAGTTGGAGTCTGGTTGTGAATGTCATCCTTCAGGGACTGCTGTGGCACTGCTCGTGTTCATATTCTGTTTATCTTCATAGTGCGCTCTGATATCTTCATCAATGACCAGGACAACCTATGCATGCACCTCAAGAGGTTCAACAAAGGGAAATGCCAAGTCTTTTGTCTGTCAAAAAATAACCCCATGCACTTCTACTGGCTGGAGCCAACTAGATCAAAAGCAGATTTGCAGAAGCAGTCGGAGTATTCTGGAGGGTGTCGGCTTGAACATCAGTCAGCAGTTCAATCTTGCAACAATACAGGTTGCCTGTGTACTGCACTACGTTAGAAAGAGCAGCGCCTGCAGGGTTTGTGAAATCATCCTGCTGCCTGACACTGGTGACTCACAACTGAGGTGTTATGTCCCGTGTTTGGTCCTTCTACAAGAGAGAGGACCACAAACTGAAGAGTCCAGAGTAGGTGTGCTATGATGGTGAGGGGGTTAGAGGATATTATGCATTAGGAAAAGCTGATGAAGAAGGAAATACTGTTTAGCCGGGAGAAGAGAATGTTGCCATGTGAGGCAGTTTCACGTTTTTAACTGTCTAAAGAGGGCCCATAGAGAAAATATTCAGGCTATTTTCACAGGCACACTTTACCACAATAAGAAGCTATTGCCACAACTGGCAGGAAGGAAAATTCTCGCTAAACATAAGGAAACCAAAAATTTGTAATGCAAGTGGTAAAGCACTAGAATGGGTTGTGGAATCTCTGTTCCTGGATGTGTTCAAAAGACCCCGAGCAACCTGACCTAGTTTTTAAGTTAGCCCTGCTCTGAGCAGGAGGATGGACTAGATGGTCCTCAAAGATCCCTTCCAGTCCTTCATGCCCGGATTCACTCATGTCAGGAACTAAATTTACAACTTTACTGCAGACATAGAAAGTATGGCTGAGGATTTTCCAACATTATACAGTTAATTAAACATTATATACAAAAGTCACCTCTTTCACTCCATGGAGTGAAAGTAGCTTACACTACATGCCGTGCTTTTCTGGGGAGACCTCACTGTGGCCTTTCAGTACTTCAAGGGAGCTTAAAAAAAAGAAAAGGACAGACTTTTGACATGGGCAAGCAGTGATGGGACAAGATGGAATGGTTTTAAACTGAAAGAAGAGGAATTTAGATTAGATGTTAAGAAGAAATTCTGTACTCAGAGGGTAGTGAGGCAACAGAACATGTTTCCCAGAGAAGTTGTAGATGCTTGGAAGTATTCAAGGTCAGACTGGATGGGCTTTGAGCAATCTAATCTAGCGGGTGACATCTCTGCCCATGGCAGGGGGGTTGGAGTGAGATGATCTTTAAGGTCTCTTCCAACCCAAACAGTTCTTTGATTCTACCTATTTGTATTAATCCTCTCCCTGAGCTGTTTTCAAGCCAACTGGTTGCTGCAAATCCACTTAGTCAAATGTGAAAACACATATTCACTAATCTGGCAGAAGCCACCCTCCTGTGGCATATCTATAGCAACTGAGTGTGCAGCTGAACCATGATCATTCCTGAGGAAGCTGTATTCTTGTTCCACCCGGGCTTTCCAAATGCTAGCACATGTGCTCATCATCGCACATTTTGACCTCTGCTGGGTTTCAGTGAAAAAATTTGTAACATTACATACAATATCTAAATTTTATATTTTTTTGGGTTTTTTAGGCTAACTCTCAGTCTGCTTCAGCACAATTCTGAATTTCTGCATGAGCTCAGAATATGTAATTGACTGTAAATTTCAGTCAAATGCCATCTGTCATCTCTAATAACTTATCAAGCATAACAGGCAAACACAGAACTTTTAAAAATAAGCGAAAAACACTGTCGAACTGAGTTTATTTCCAGATGTGGAGAGGGAGGTTTTCGCTTTTTCCTCCAAAAGGACTAATGCTGCTCTAATACCTTTCAGCATGATTTTTAAGGCATTCATTTGTTATGTAACATCCATCAATTATAAAATATATTTATGAGGTCTTTCTAACAGCAGTATTGTGGGTTCACATTTACAAGGCTTAATGAAATGGGAGAGCAAGTGTAATTGGATTGAAATTGGTAAATGAAAACTTATTCCAGGGAAAAAAAGGTGTAAAATTGATGAGGTCTGACGTGTCATCAAATGGTGAGGATTAAATTAAGATTCAGTGAAGACATATATAGTGCTTATTGTAAGTGTTTAATTGCTAGAATAACAAGTGCCTCACAGAAATGCACAGTTAAATATTAACCTCTTTCTCCTGCTAAATGGAGTCAGGAGGATAAATCTTTTCCTATCCACCAACTGACTATTTGTCCCACATTTTTAAGGGAGCTTTTTTGTTTATTTGCATATGAAATGGAAACTAAAGTTACTATTAAAAAATAATAATTTGGCAACTTTAAATCAGATACTTGGAAATACTTTATCTGTATTCCAAGGAAAAAAAACCAAATACATTCCAGCTCATTCTCAGGGAAGACGTTAGGCATTAGAAAAATTAGGATTATGAAAAGTTTGAGGTTTCTTTCCCTTTAATAAAAAGCATTTGCTAATAATAAAAATCGTTAACCAATGAACTGAATTTGAAGGTCTTCATTTAAAGCCAACTATCCCTGGCCAGAAAGGAAAATTGTTTCAGTGACATACATTGCATCAAAAGTTTGGGATGTCTTTGAAAGAGTATGTGTAGATCCAATGATTCTTTTTTGAGTAATAATCCATTAGGATCAGCAGGCTTTTTTCCTACTCTAATCTAAACCCCCCAGGAATCTATTGCACTAGAAATAATTTTTTTCCATCATTTGACTGTATAAAATCAAATAACTGTAAATTGTTGAATTCTGGTTAATCCATGGTTTCACACAAGGCTTGGATGCTTTGCTTTCGGGGTTGCTAGGCCTACAGCCTGTTTTCTCAAATGGCCACTCTCACCTGTCATAGAGATTACTCATCTGAGTTCCTTGTCTGCAGTGCAGATCAGTAAAGAAAATACCAAGAAACTACTCTTTGGTGCTTATTAAGTGAGGATGTAATAAACAGTCTGCAAATGTCTGATCAGCAACCTCAGTGGTTTATCTGTCCCTGGCCCTGAAATTCTTATTATAAAACCATGACAAAATAAAGCCCAAACAGCTGAAGTAAGAAGTCCAGTTTGCATTATGATAGCAGCTTTGAATGGTGCAGAAGACTAGTAGCTATAACTGGTGCAAAGAGAAAATTCTGGTTTATCTAGCAAACTGACTGTTGTATTACTCCACCTTTTCCCAGAAAAAGGCAAGAGCCAAAAAATTTGTGTGGGCAATATATTCCAACCACGGAACAGCATAATAATAGTAACAGCAGAATAAGCAGCAGAAATAAATTGACTTTTGCTGCCTGGAGAGGGTCTTTATGAAGGATGTCTTGCCTTTTAGGAGATACTACTTTAGAACAGCAAGGAACTTGTGTGATGAACCCAGAAGAAATGAAGGTTTCTCCTGCCATTTGCAATGCATTGGAGGGCTGTGTCTTCTGCAACATCTTGACAAGCACCTCAGGTTTACTGCATAAGCCATCGTGCAACGTTGCCCAAAGGTGCAAAGGACTGACTGAGGACCTCTGTAGCCACTAGTGCCCTCTAGTCCATAGCAGGTCAGCTACATGCATTTTCTATAGAATATTATTAATTGTCCTAGAAAGGGCTGTTATAATCATGTCACTCACAAGAAATCACTAGTCTGAACTGTCCAGCAAAACTCAGTATTTTTGCTTGTTGCTTCCACATTGAAGATAATTGTTTTTCCCTACAGTGTAAAACTCAATAGCTTGGTGGTTAAAATGGAGTGCTTATTTTAGAAAGAAAGACAATTTTCTTTTAAAGATGCCAGGTGACAAACTTACAACATCCCTTGGAAATCTGGTCTGATTGTCAATTACCCTCACTTAAAAAGTCACATCTTGTTTCAAAATTTGTTTAAGTTCATCTTGAAGCTGATTGAGTCCTGTTGTAGATTTGCCTCTGTCTTGGGGTGACTATGCTATGTATCCCCTATCACTGTTCCATGCCCAGACATGATTCCTGTGCCTTTCTGTACCTTTAAAACTGAGTGCAGGAGACAGAGAGAAAAAAACTGAGCGAACTTTTCAAACAGTCTGTACTTCAAGGACACAGAGGTTCTTGCTGCTGAGGGGCAGAGGAAAGCTCTTTTCTCGCTTTTCAGCCAGTTTTGGTTNGAGGGGGCCCCCACGCCGACCCAGCTCCGAGGAGAAGGAGAGGGAGAGACCACACCCACAGAAGGACTCTAAAATCTTTCAGGTTTTCTCTCACAATGAGAGGTTTTTGTTATTTAGCATTATTATTATTCTTTTCCTGTGTGTTTTTTAAAGAAATAGTTTTTATTTTCTTTTTCACATTCCTCTGAGGAAAATCTTTTTTTTCCCCGAACCTGGTGGGGGGAGGGATGGCTGTAACCTGTCTTCCTTTGAGGAGGAGACGTTCTTTTTGGACGTTTCCCTGAAATTTGGCTCAAACCACCACAGCCTCCCATAATGAAGTTTCTACAATACAAAAAATGTTTTCCCTTGTGCAGGGATTTTCATTTCTACCATGCTGATGTTGCTGTGGAAGGGGAAAAAAAAGAATGAAGGAAAGGAACATATTTTGAGAAGGGACACATTTTCTCAATGGGGAATCTGTAACACCAACTACTTTATTCCCGAAATACCAGTCTGTGTTCATGTGCTAACAACTCAATGTTTGATCACTCTGGTTGTGAAAGTCACATCAAAACACACTCAGTGCTATGACAGCACATTCCCAGGGATAAAAAGTCACTTATTTTGCACAGCCCAAACTCTGAAAATCTAACCCAGATGCTGCTACTGTGATGAGAGCAAACAGCCATAATGGGGCAGCAGCTGTTTCCAGGAACTGGGGCAGGCCTCTTTTGGCACCAGCAGCCACCAGTGCTCATCAACCTCTCCAGTTGCTGCAGGCAGCAAGAATGAATTTTCACCCTTGTCTGTCATATCTCTACCATTTCTTTCACCACAGGCCCTATCTAACCTCTTGGGGAAAGAAATAAATTTTGGTTTTGCTGCTGAGAAGTCTTCATATATGACTTTTTACTGTAGCAATCCAACTACTATCACTAAAGGATGAAAGAAAACAAAATTCTGTTCCTAATTTACTAGCTTATACACTAAGTACATTAATTATATTACTACTATGTTAGAAATACTGCCAAGGTGGTTTGTACTTCTCACAAGCTTGGTAGGGGATTACATAAATATCTTGGAATATTTACACTGAAAAATCCTTTTCAAGCTGCCTGGTCTTTTTGAACGGTTGTTTCACATCTAAGTCTGTCAGCAAGATGGCAAAAACACAGGCAATGCCTACTTGTCTGTTTGTTTAGATCATATTTAAACGGTTTTTCTATGTTTATTCCTCTTCTGTTTTCAGATTAACACAGCTGTTTCACTCAGTCAAATCATTATTAACCAATCATAACAAAGGGCTAGTAGTGAGAGACAAAATACCAGCAAATTTACAAGTTGTTGCATTCCAAATTGAATTAAAGGAAGCACCTTGAGCACTGTCCCATGCTGCAAGTTGACGTGTCATTCTGCAGCCTCTAGCCTGACCTTTTCTTAACATCAGCTGAAAAACAAAGAGACTATGCTGTTAGAGCAGCTGCTCTACCTCTAGGCAGGTAACAGTATCATCTTCATGAATGACATCTCTGTCACATTTGCGGCATGTCAGGAAGTCCTTAAAAATCCGCAGATCAAAACAACGCAAGATTTTCATACTGACCTTGAGGTGAGGATCAAATATGGTGACTTGCAAACTGCAGATCAGGATGCATGTGGAGGCCAGCTGTGCAACAATGGGTCTGTTGGAAATTTTTACTATGTCAAAGATCCATTTACGTCCTAAGTGATATACGCATCTTGTTTTTCAACAAGAAAAACAGAAGAAGCACTGCCAACCTTTGACTGTGATTCTGTTTCTAAAAATGTACTAATTTGTGTTATTTTAAATATGATTGTTTCTTCATGGAGCTTTTCACAGAACCCTCCAATTATGACCTGTTAACACAAATTGGTAAATACTTCTACCTAATTTCTCATCATATAATTTAACATCAACAATTATACTTAATTTTCAACAGACAGATATATTCTGCTCTGCTGAAACATTCTATTGCTATCTTCAAGCAGCACTGGAGATTGACCATTTAATAACATTCCTTGTTTTATTTATTTAAATTTTGTTCAGTTCCTAATCTGAGGTAGTTCTTTACTTTTCCTGTCTTGATTTCTTTTATTAATAATTAGATACATTTAATGGAAATGGAAACTAGAAATGTGGCAATGAAAAGGTCAGCACTAGCATTTGTGCAATGTGTGTATTTCTGGAAAACAAAAATTACTTGCCCAAGAAAAAAAATGCTGGAATGATTAGGAGTTGTAGGATTTAACAGGCTTAAGCAAACCACACCACCCCCTGATCTGAAGCAGCAATGTAACCAGACAGAAGGGTTAGTGGTGTACAGCTGTTTCACCACCTAATGAAACTTGTAGCACTCTAAACTGTGCTTGGCAGAATGGCCTTTTAGGAATGAGGACCACAAACCCCAGTACTCAGAGCAGTAAGCTCCTTACGCAGATGATCATCAGGAAGACAGGTTGCATTGTAAATGTGTTGCTTCTTGAAGACATAGGCTTTTCCTGGTTATAGGAAGATTTGGTTTCATAATCATCAGTCGTGTTCTGGAGCTGGAGCCCTGAAGGCTCACAGAACCAGAGGATAGTTTAGGTTGGAAGGGATCTTAGGAAGTCACCTTGTCTAGTCTGCTGCTCATGATAAGGGTGCTGCTTGAGGCAACCTGGTCATTACACTCTGCCTGAAATCCTTGAATCGTCACCTCCCATCACTGAGGTAAAATTTCATAAGTTGGAGAGTTCTGTGTTCTTTCAGCCCTTCTTGTGTCAGTGAAAGCAAGTATTTTTAACTGTTTTTCCACTAATGAAGCAATGTGTAGAGGCTTAAAACTTCTCAGAAGTGAAAGGGAAAATTCAGGACTGTTCAAACGTTCTAGGATGGCATAGAAGAAGGGTTTGTAGCAGCTGTTTGAGGGGCTCCAGAAGGGAATGGAGGATGAACTGTCTCTTAGGTGTTGTTAAGAGTACAGGAATACAGAAGACTGAAAATAATTTTCAGAAGGGCTTGGCGTATCTCAAATTTTTTCTAATACATGTGGACATGATTTACAGTTTTGTTCTCTTCCTACATTCATATCCAGTCTGTGCCACTTCACGAGTCTGTACCTTAAAGATGCATTCAGATGTCATCCATGGATAGGCAGGCAAGTATTTAGTGTGTAGAAAGAAGCTGAATGGAAATCTGATAGATTAACATGGTCAAAGATGTGACAACCTAGGCATATCCAGATGATTCAAGCAGCTATGGAAATTTACTGGTGAAAGCATAGACATGTATCATCTAGCTCAAGAATTGCATGGAATTGGATGACTATTCCTGATGTTGCATCTGTAAGCACAGGACCAAGTCCTGCCAACTCGTTATCATAACTGACCTGATTTTTAGCAAGTGTGGAGGGGGTTCTGTTATATTTCTAATCAGTTTCATGTATTTCATGCTCTTCACTTTCCATCTTCTCTTTACTTCCCATTTTCCTTTTTTTTCCAAATATGCTGCCACAGTGTTCTCATGCCTGTCTGAGAAATATCAGCTAGAATGGAAGTGTAAGCAGTGAATACCACAGTGTTGGTTTCCACAGGAATAGTAAACATATGGAAATAGAAGGAATACAAAACAGAAGACCTGTTCACAGGCCAAGCGGATAATCTACATCATTCAGGATCTGAATACTGGAATTACGGTACAGTCTGTGCAAAATACACTTTTTTGGGGGTTTTTTTTGGGAAGGGTTTATACTGTGAAGCCTCCGTTATAAAAGCCCAAATTTGAATGAGGTCTTGAACTACATTACTTGAATTAGAGTAATTTCTTATGCTGACTCCAGAGCACTGGCATCCTATAGGGACTTAAAATACAGAGTATTTTCAGTTGAGAGTTTCAGAGTATTCAGTTGAGAGTAAAGCCAGACATTTTATTCTGATGACAAAAGAAATCCGCAGGTAAATTAATTATAGTTTTATAAAACTAAGGGCCATTACATTAAAGGCTCAGATTTTTAAAAATAACAACTTCAAGAGCAGTTAATAAGAGTTAATTAGATGTCAAAACCTGCAATTTAATATAAAGATTCCAAGAGGCAATTACTTGCATGAACTTACCTTTCTATAAACCAAGCAAAGAAGAATATGCAGGATGGGAAATTAACACCTATGATAACATTCAGTTAGGAAAAATCTGCGTATGTAATACACTGACCCTTCTAAAAAAGTCAGCCCTACCTATAGGACAGTGAGACTTTAGAACTTACTAATTCAAGATTTTTTTGCTCTACTTCAGAAGGAGAGATCTTAAAATAAGAAAATTCCACACTACTGCCTTCATGATCGGAAAAAGAATGAAAACCACCCCCTCACACAGTAGCCTTTTTGTAAAGATTGGATGAAAGCCGGGCCCTGGCAGTTTGGGATGGGAAAAAAAAATTAATTGTGTACTGAGACATGAGACAGTAATAACTCACACAGGCTTCATTGCTTCATGCCAGACAAAATAAAAATGAAGCCAAGTAAGGGAGAGCTGCTGATGAAACTAGTGCCATCCATTTTTTCCCCACCGATTTGAAAGACCAGAAAGAGGCAAATAAACACCTTAGCTATAAGATTATTCCTTCCACTTTCCCGGTGGCTGATCCAGCTAATATGAAAAAGAAATTAAATTAATGCCCCTAGGAGATGTTATTTTAATTGGATGAGCACACAGATCTGGACTGGGTAATCAAAGCGAGGCTCTTTGTTTAGGAAAAAAAAAGAAATCAAAAGTGTGATTTGTGTGTGCTGTGCAAAGAGCTACAGTCCTCTCAGAGCCAGGTGAAATTGAAGGGGAAAAAGAAAATTGTGGGGAAAATAGATAACATTTATTAGCAAGCTTTTGCCATTCAAGAAGCTCTTTCCAAGACACAGACACGTGCAAATATGCACACACATGTAATATCCTCTTGTTGATATTTCAGATTTACTATTTCTTTAACCTAAAATAGATGTTTCAGATCTGTTATTAGTACAAGAAAAATTGTAAGAAAAACAAGCTTGCAAAATCCAGCTTATGCTCATATGTTTTAAAAAGTTGTATTAATAATAAATGTATGATCCCAGTGTCTTTAGCATTGTAGCTGATGAGACTCGGAAAGGGAAATCTGCCAGGAATTTTTGGAAAAATAAAACTGATTAGGACAAGCATATTGCCCTTGATGGCAAAAATGCAGCATAAATTTATAAAATTGATCTCTGTTTCATTTTGACAGCTACTGAATGAACATCTCATGGTTTAAAAATCCACTCAAATTTTTGCCATCCTGTTCAAGCAATGACATGTTTCTACATCCATATCTGTAAATCTCCATAACCTTTTCTAAGATGAAATCACTGCTTTAAATTTACTGAACAGAGGTACATTTTGTATCCAAATTTCTTTCCTTCTCTTTGCAAAATATATGCATGTAGACATATTTCAAGTGAGCATGGATACATACACACAGACAGAGAAATCCATTTAGTGCTATTCAAGAACAGATTTAAATACATTTTAGTTGTTCTTTTATGACTTGTACAACCCTCAAAGAGACAGAATTCTTTAATCTACAGTCAAGAGCCATGAAAAGGCATAAAAGATTCCTAAAATGACTAGTACCAGTACTGTGTACGTCTGTACTGAATTAAAAAAGTAAAACATTAGAAACTTGTTTTGAAAAATAATCCTGTAAGACATGCAATATATTTCTAAAGGGATGACAGTACAGACATATTTATTTTTGAAATATTCCTAATACTTCCCTGAGTACTTATCTTACTAGTGTAATCAAACTGCTATTCACAAGGAAACATCGTATCTTTGGTTCCTTCCTGAAATAGTTCTTGAAGTATATTTTGAAGGTAAATGTAGTAGAGTTGGAACTGTGGTCTCATTTAAGAATTATACACTGGGATTCATATGCCTCACTCAGAACCATTGCACAGATCCAACATATTTAGAGTCTCTTCAGTGATGACTTTTTAGCGACTTAAGTTCCTTCCAACTTGTGCTGAAGAACATGCAGTCAGCTGATGCAAAATAACACAAGGTTCTAGGAAGCACTTTACTACTTCTTAAGTGGTTGCAGGGAGTTGGATAATCTAAAAGTAATCAGGTGAGTAGAAAAAATTTTCTAAGCAGAAATTTGTGTGATAGAGAAGGAAATACTGGAATGTTGCTTTTAAACATGGTAAGGGAAAAATTAGCATCCAATGTATTTTTGACAAAAAAACCCTTCAATAGTTAAATAAAATTTCATTACTTGTGGCTGCTTAGTATATCCAAAGGAGATCCGAAAATAGTACATTTTTAACCAGGCTAGCTCTCCATTTTTCACTCAGGACCTGAACCCATATGTTTAACTTAGAGATGTTAGCTATCTATTCATGAGCTCAGAGCTCCCTCTCAGTAATTCTGTGAATGGACTGAGGCTCCACAGTTCTGCAGGGAGCTGGCATTCAGCTTTCCCTAAATATCTCTTGCTTGTGTCATGGTTTCACCTGGAGATTCTTTGATCACTTCAGATCAGAATATACCCCTGATGGATACAACATCTAAATCAGTAGTTCACAAAATGGCCTGCATTTCCTGAAGCAAATATTACTGCTGGCAACTGGTGTAAACCCAACTGAATATGCCTTCAGGTGTGCTCTACAGAAACCCTCAGAATATTTATTTAAATGTAGCTATTTCCCTGTCAACTAACTTTTTCATTTGTATGTTTTAGCAAAGCCCGTAAAATCTTACCACAGCCATCTGAAGCCTTTGAATGAATGTTTAATGTCCTTTTAGCAGTATTCACTCAGCTCTCATTTCAATACACCTGAAAACCTGACAGGATATACAAAAATGAGGCTCCATGTTGTTTATTACTTTCACTTTTAAATATGCCAGTTAAATAAATTCTTACACCAGAACCTCACCTTTTAGATACCCTGCCAGGGTTTGATATGTCCAGTTTTTATAAGGTGAAAAGATTTTCTTAAATCTTTCTGCAGCTGCAGCATTTCTAAGCAAGCGTAAGAGCAAACAAAGTGCAAATACAGGAACTTTATGAGCCCCACAGTCCCTGGCTGTGTAATTAAATGGAAATACTTCTGAGTTTCAGGGACACCTGTTGCACTCTCCTCAGATATTGCTGTTTCCACTAGCTTTCAGAATAGAAAGAGATGGTCACGGGTCTCTGTGTCAAGAGGCACAAGCTTTCTTAATGCCAGGACTAGATTTTGTTTGTCTTGCCACAGTATTGAGACGCCACAGCAGGAAAACCCTGAGCCCCTGCCATGGCTGAGGACAACCGGGCTTTCTCATGGCATGGGAAGAAGGAGCATGGCAGGGAGAAGTCCTGAATGTGCCCAGGTGTGTGATGGGGGAAGAAGTCCCACTCTGTGAGTTGCACCAGGCAAGGCTGAATGAGAGGAGAGAGAAGGAAGAAGATAAAAAAAACTGCTGAAGGGTGAGGGCCTTCCAGGCACGTAGCTGCGTTAGCATTGTTTGCACTGTTCGGTGTTTTTTATTCTCTTTCTTTTTGACACTTCCTTTTGTAAGTAATGATGCCAAATATTTGTGAGGGAAAAAGACAAAAGAAGTGTAAAGGCAGTACCTATTGATGCCCCAGTTAGCACCATTACTCCTCCAAGTAGCCTGGCGGGATCTTCAGCAACCAACCCAACAGAGTTTAACATCTGACGGCACCTTTTCAAGCAGCATAGCACCCTTACACACATATGCTGGGATCTCACTAATACTGAGAGAAGATTTGGACGTGGGCGTTCCCAACCTAAATTAGGAGAAGGAAGAGTTTTACTTCCTGATTTTTTTTCAGGAAACTTCCTGCCATTTCTTCCTTGGAAAGAGCAAATTTAGTTGTTTTACAGGGTAAAATGCATTCAGTCCAGTGGCATAAAAATACATGCTCAGGGTAGACAGGACAGTAAGAATTTTTCACAACACTGCCCAGATTTCAAATGTCTTCATTGGAGCGTTCATAATAATGCAGAGATAAAGGACCTTGCACCCCTTATCTACACACTGCTTTAGGCCACTGCAGCTGTGACAGTACAACTACCAGAAGATTTTAATTCAGAAAATACCACTTAATCTTCCCTTGCCAAAGCATTTTTGCTCAGACTTTCCCAGGAAATTTAGCTTGATACAGGCATGTGGGACTTCAGACCAAACAAAGATTTGGGAAAAAGAAGAAAACTCTGTCTATTAACAGAGATTTTTACCTAATTTTAAATAAAGACAATGTTGCTAACCGTAGCTTTCCAAGCATTTGAAAAAGACAGATTATTTCAATCCCTTGAAAAAAGAATACAAAAGATTTGGAAAGATGGAAAAATTTATGCAGCAACACTGTTTTTAAAGGAGATGCCCAAATAAAGAAGTGTACCTTCAACCATACCAAGACCTACTCTATATCCTAGATCATGGGATATTATTCCTGTTATGAACAATATTTGACGTCTAGTGAAAGGACTGAAATTCCATTTCATGTGAAAATAGAGCACAAATACAAGAAGGAACTATCATTATCCAGGCCTCCAGAGCAATATGAATTTTGTTTCATATCTGTTTGAGTTTGTATGATCCAGTTAATCTACCCAGGTATCACCAGCTGAGGAGCATGTCTACCAAAAGCATTGCGAGGGCACACCAGTATAGGGAACACTCATGAGCTCAGTAGTGATCCAGGTGAGTGATAAGATAAAGAGATAATAAAGAGCTGCTTGATATTTCAGTTAATACATTTCAGCCACACAGCCAGAGATGTTTCCGTGTTGGAAGAGGACATGCACAGCTCTGTGTGTATCACAGCAGATGGTGCTGCCAAGGCTTCGTAAGTGTGATCAGCTGTGTTGAACTGGGGATTGCCACGGAGATTCAGAGCCGTACAAGAAACACTCCTCACACTGCATTCTCCTGTCTTTCATATGAACACTCAGCTGGTAGGATTAATTCAATGTGTTACAATAATTAGTTACATCTGCAGAAACTCAGAAACAGGTATTTATGTCAGAATATGTCTATCAAAACTAAAACATGTCATTAAAGAAAGATAATTTTTTCCAGTTTTCTGGTAATTTTTCAGGATTCTCGACTTCTGTGGGAAAGGAAAAGTCCAAGATTTCGATTAGATGGAACATCTTGTGCAACTTTTCCCAACAATTTTAAATGTTCTGTTCAGTTCCATTTTATAAAACTAAATGAAAAAACCTAACATAAAAAAAAGTTTCTATTTTCCATAATTCTGCATTTCTCTTAACCTGATGCAACAATCTGAATCTTCTTTCTTGACAATGTATTGCATTGAGTCAGATGAAAGAAAATTTGAAATCTTTAAAAAAAAAACCTATTTTTGTACGCATACATTCAAAGTATGTGTCTGTATTATAAATATGCATCTAAACTATACATATTTTGATTTAAAAAATTGAAATTTTCATTCTCTGTCTTTGATGATTATGAGAAGAAAGGTGATTTATTTTTATCTCTGAGCCAGGAACTGGCAGGTTTACCTTTAAGTCTCTGTGTTAGGTATTCAGTTGTGAATCAATTCACCATTGGTTCCTCGGGGGGAACAAAAGATCGTCTCTGCCCATTCAGACCTCTACAGTAGCCACTGAGAATGTCTCCTGGAACTGCACATAACTCACCGAGTGGGAAATCTCCCTTTGCCACCCTTATGGAGATGAGAACTCTGTTAGGAGGGAATAGAAAAAACAGGAGCACCCATATCATCAACAGGATTTACATGAGAGGCACAGAGGATGTGAACAATACTTTAGCCACCAACACAGAACAACAACATGATGGCTCAAAATTTGAAGTGTCTTTCATGCTCCCCAGTCGGTTCATTCACACAGAATCTAAAGACTTGCACCAAAAATTTCCAACAGGTGAGTACTCAAATCCTGTGCACCTGCTTGAGGCCTCCCTCTGTGTGCATTGGAGCCAACACTCTGCAAAGGCACCCCAGACCAGCCTTCATGTGGTCAGTGTGTGCTGCAGACCTTGGTTTGGCCAGCACAGAACTCCCTATCCTTACTCCTCTATCCTTAAAATAGAAAATAAAAAATGTGAATCCACTTGCTTTGTCACAGTTGTGATATAAATTGAAATTGCTACAAGCCAAGCACATTCTGAGCTGCAATTTCAGCACCTCACTTATCTCAAGCAAAATGTAATACTGGCAGCTAAAAAACAAACATCTGCCAATTCAAATAGACTGTAGAAATAATGTTCTGAAACACAAACACCTTCTGACAGTTTAGGGAGTCTGGGAAGAGTTGGTAGCAACAAATACAGCTGGGCTGCCCAACATCTACCATTATAAGATACTGTTTTAAGTAATTTATAAAACTTTGCCAACCTTTAACTGTTTGGGCTGAGCTTTCCCAGGCAAAGTATCTGCCTTGGGCTGACTTATTTTGGAAAATTTCATTTAAATGGTTCAATCATTTCCAAATAATTTGGAGAAAAGTGCAATCCTACCTTCCTGCTGAAACACAAATAAACTGTACAATAGCATTGCTGAGAAGTTTTAAGATACTTGTACTTTGGAAAAGGGGACTTCAGAACACCCTCAGCCTCCAGATCATGCTTTTTGCTGATTCTGAAAATACTCAGATCCATTTTGCCATGACAAAAACCCCTTAAAATTTTTAGTTTGTTTTGTGTTCTGTAGATGCTTGCTCTAGGAGCCGAACTCCTGTGAGATCTCATTTTCACAGAGCACAATCCTACCCTCATCCCCTCCTCCAGCACAGCTGTGCCTGACTGCAGGGGGAGGTAATTTCACCTATAACAAGAGCTCTGGTTAATTCAGGGCACAGAGATCAAAGCCAGCATTTTACAGTCAGTCTCAAGGTGTGCAGCCATGAAGTTTCTGTCCCACTGAGAGGTCTGCAACAACCTCACTGGTCTCAAATGAAAAAAACATACGGGGCAGCTTCACAAGAATTTGAATCAGATCCACTCTCAGCAGATCTTTATGGAGAAAAGACTACACAGACATAAGCAGGCTAAGCCAGTCACTTTAATTCTACACTGTGTTAGCCAAACAGCTACTGAGGACTGTACTAACAGTACGAAGGAATAGTGGTGGATTAGCAAAGTGATGTGCCCTAGCTACTTAACTGCATTTCTGTAGGTCATACTGGCATGGTCCCAGAAAGATGCTAATGTTAAATCTGCCACGTGGCTCCCAGGTCAGAGGTTGCTTGTATGTGTCCAGCTTGAAGCATGAATAGAGGAATTCAATAATATTTCATATGTATGTACCTATCTTTCACACAATCTTTCCACACCCTGTACTTTGGGTGAGTGTGGAAGTGATTTGAACTTAGGTTGGTAAGGATATTTGGTGACCTAGAAGCCTAAAGAGTCTTTAGCTAATGTAATTGAAACAGAAGTAGTTCAGATTAATTGTACTACACGCTGAAGGAGACATTTTAGGTTGTTTTCGTGGCAGTGTCGAAGAAAATAATCTTTCCTTATTTGAAGGTTAATCTTGATTGAGTATTTTACTCTCTCCTAAATGATTTATGTTCATCTTACATGTGATATTCTTTTATTGAAGAATCAGTGCAATCCTGAGTTTTTTCACTGCACAAAAATTCTTCAATTCATCCATAATTTTTTACGTATGGATCAGATCTGCCTGGATTAGATTCTGTGATTTACTACGCTAGTAACAAATTAGACATTTCTTGGGGCTTCCTACAAGTTTAAAAATGAATGACTGTGAAATTGCTCTCCAGCTTTGTTTTGAAAAAAAGTTGGGTGACACTACTGAAATACCATCTTGCACAGTATGATAAAAAGGTTTTGGTTTTGTGGCACCCTCTCTCTGAAGATTGTTAAGAACCTCTCTAAGATCATCAAATTCTCTTTCCAAATATCCTATAAGGCAGAAGAATGTGGTCTCTATTCCCTTCTTACAAGGGTAATCATAATAAATCATAATATTCCTGAACTTCTTTGAAGATCCATGCAAAAGCAACAAGGTCTTACCTCTTGACTACCACTGCTGTCACCACACTGCCTGTGTAGTTCACACCTGTGCCTGTGTATTCACCTGAAAAATATAAATCCATTGATTTAAAAGACAGGAAAAAATGTGTATTTATTGTGCGCATCATAGCTTTGCTGTAAAGGTAGTTATCTACTAAAAATGTGAGATTACTTTGATACAGCATGGCACAACATGACAGGTAGTAATTTATGTCAAATGGTGTTAGATGGAAGAGGGCAAAGGTAAAACTTTGCTTCTGGAGTCTGTTTTGCTATTTAATTAATACCTGCTAGACAAGATAGATAGGACCTGCAAATGCATGACTGTTCTGGTCTGGTACAAAACCAGAAATAAATAGTTTTTGGGGACTGGCAGTAGTCACATGACCTGGATGTGTCTGAAGGTGTTGTTTAGAGTCATCACTTGCTTAAGTATTCATTGACATAAGTAAATCATACGCTGGAGGGGGTTGATGAGCATCATTTACAAAAGTTCATAAAATTATGAATTTTTTGTACTGATTGATGTTTTGAAGCTGCTGTTTTTAGGGAGAAGAATCAGAAGAGGGGGAAAAAGGGCAGAAAAAGTGAAGCTATCTGACTCACAATGGAATGGAAGCTAGGCATAAGAGGACAAGGACATCGCTGTGTGTTAATTTTTCTCTAGTGAGCTGAAGAGCCAGAGATGTGTATAAGGAATGGAAACTATTTGTAGGCCGTTCCAAAGAAAACCAATACAAGAGAGAAGACCCTCAGCCTGTTCCTTGGGTGGTTCCTCTGCCAAATCCCACATTGATACAAGCAGACTGGGAAAACATGGATGCATTCTGCTGCTTAAAGAAGAGAACTTTAGAGGACTTGGCTGTAATACAGTCTCTGTACTGCAAATAACTGAGGAGAATGGGGTACATGCAGGATTTACATGAGCTGCTGGGATCAACAGCTACTGGGAAGTCTTTGCCAATGTCTTAAAAAGGAAACCTGATCATGGTGCAGAGGCACCACTTACTCTGTACTGCTTTGTGTTGAGCAGCTGGAGCCCAAGCCAAGTCTTTGAAAACAGAACTACAACCTTTGTAAAAATTCCATGTCAGCATTATAGAGAAAAGACCAAAGTATTTGCTTTGCAGGGCTTGTGCAGCCCAGGACCCTATCATCTGAAAAGCAGCTTATCCCTGGAGGAGAAGACACCAAATGATTGGGTTTTTAGCCTAACATTCCCCTCCAGTACTCTCTCTTTTGAGAGGTTGCATACAATCTCTATTTCCTCCAAGGGAATCCCAAGGTTTAGCACCTGCTTAGTCTACCCAGACATGACCACCAACACAGCCCACTGCTGCTGCTTCTGCTCCAAGTTACCTACCAAATACTCAGGTTATTCTTTCAAACCATGAACTGGCTTTTCCTCTATATAGGACCACGATAGGAAAGTAATTACAACTTTAAAAGCTATATTTTTCCCTAACCATATTAAGGCAAATACATGGAGTTTCATATTAGGAACCTACAATAAAGACGTGGTAAGGAGAAGCTTTTGCCGTAAGTGCAGAATATGTAGGATAACAGGATTGCTCATTCTGCTCTCATCATACTTATCAACATTTTGAGATCTTCTCCACTTTTCAACAGACATTAAAATGTACCTTTAAATTGTCTAATTTTGAAAAAAAGTTGAGGTATGTGCTCATTTGAAGCAGCTTTAGACTTCACCCAGTCATCAAAGTGCTGAAGCATGTTTGTAGTTCAGTTGCTTCATGATAAGCATAAGCTTCAGTGCATTTGTGGAACAGATGCCTTATAACTTAAGCGTGGTACAAATTTTAAAAATCTGTCTGATATTCAAGTAGTACAGAGATAGCAAAGAAAACTGCCATGAGTACACAGGGTAAACAAACTGGAAACTGAGATTTTATAGATCTTGATTAAAAAGAAAAAAGTGAAGTAGTTTCTTAAAAGTTAGGCATTGTGAAGTCAAGAAAGAGCTATCAAATATCAGGTTCTTAGTAGCTGACCCTTTTATTTTCCATAACTATGTTAGCAACAAAAAACCCCAAAAGTCAGAAAGAGGAAATACCCTGGCACATTTTTTCTGAGAAACAACGAATGTGTTCCATCCCACAGAACCCAAATTCACTGGTGAAGAACTGACAAACTGAAGAAACCAGCAGTAACCAGAAATAGAGTACAGACTTGCGCTAAACAGTTTCATAAATGACTGAATTGGTGATTTATTTATCCAAAATTTAGTATTTCATACACTTACAAAAGCATTTTATTTTACAGAAAGAAAACAAAACTAACTACCTTAAGAACACTGTTGTGCATATAGAAAGCAAGCTCACATTGAAATAATTATTGTCCTATGTAGACTTGAATAAGAAACTTAAGTAAAATGTACTTTTATACCTCATATATGTACATCTTCTAATGCTGAATGCTAATTATTATATCAGAGTTTTTCATAATTCTAATCAGTATTAGTGAGAAAAAAGAGAGAAGGAAAACCAGAAGGTTTGTATATAGAAAACAAACAGAAAGGAGGCAAATGTTTTCAAAGTAATATGCCAGAGGAATGATCACCAGGTGAAAAGCTACCAATGAACATTCAATATTTTAGAATTTCCTACCTTTAATACATATGATTTCTCAGTCCAAGTCTAATTAAACTGCTTCATGCTGCTCTCCCTTTCTTTCGGAAATTAAATAAGAAAAAGAAAAAAAGACCAGTTAGGTTTACAGAGCTTGTAAATCGCTCAAGAATCCAAGTAGAATTACTCAAAACCTCAAGACAAATGTTCCTGACTGAAAACTGTTCATGAAACTATTAGAATATTAAGCAACCCACTATCTTCTTTGTTTTGTCCATATTGACTATATCCCCACATTTTCTTACCAGTTCACTAAACTTCACCAAATCAACTACTTTTGCTGGCAAAAAAAATTTGAAGACATCTTGTCTTCAAATTGTCACAGATGAAGTACATCTTGTGTTTAATTTTTATTTTCTGATTTTATTTATAGATACACACGAATTAAAATCCAGTTAATTATTATTTGCTTCTGAGAAAGTACAACTTCCATTACTCATTACTAGCTTTCAACAATCAAATTTGTGATTTTGGTGCAGTGGAGCCTAAATTTGAAAGTGAAGTCACAACAGAAAAAAAAAAGTCACCCAGACATGTGAAAAATCAAAATGATAGCTTCTTGTAGGAAAGGAGATAACTTATTACAGGCTCCCTCTGTTTCTTGTGCAGCAGCAGTTGAAAGGATCCATGACAGAGTATAGAAAGACTAGGAATGATTTTTTTACTGATCCTTTTCATTTTAGCCACTGGGTTAGGATTTTCCAAAATGAATGCAGCAATTGTCAACCTGCCCATGTATTTCTGGGTTGGGTTTTCTAAATTTGATTTTTGGGAGATGTTAGTAAAGGCTGGGGAGAGAAGCAGTGCTCAGAATGAAAACACATAACTTCCAGGAGAACAATCTGCTTATATAGAAACACAGTGGGTCCTTTCCGTAAGAGTAAAGATACAATAAAAGAAACAAAACAAAGAAATTGTTATTCAGCTCTGAGAATGCCACCCACTAAGTCAAGCAAGCAGCTCTCCCCAGCATAGATCTGCCCCCCCGACAATCTGGCCCTGTGTTAAAAGGATAACCTCAGTAAAAAATTCTAAACTCTATCCTCCACGGTGCATGAACATACACAAACCAGCTATTTACAGATGTTCGAGGAAGTCGGTAACAATGTCCTGAAAAGGTACGTTATAAGTCTCGCCAGGTGGAATTTCTAAAGAGCTGCTTGGACAAATTCTTGAGAGCAGTCAGAGCTAGTGTGCACCACCCAAGTGGCATCTGTGGTCACAAATCTGCTACATATTGCTGGTCAGGAGCCCTCTGCTGCTAGAAAAACACTTTTCCCTGCCATATCCACGTCCCTGCCAGGTTACTGTTCCACTTCTAACATGCAGTCTGACTGGGGCAGTGCGGCCACAGAGACATCTTGCTCAGTCACAAGTAGCTGTTTGTAACATTGACTAGTCTGTGGTCTGGGTCTGACCTTCATAAAGCCCTGACTGTCTGATTTGCTTCCCTCACTCTGGCAACTGTAAAGCAGTTGATGCAGAAGACACCATTACCCACTGTGTCTTCATTATGTCTCTGTTGTAGGTAGCTGTAAAGGATAACTCCTGGTCACATCAGTGTTACCTAGAAACAGACCTTCCAGAAGGCTAAAAGGAGGAGAGCAAAAAATCTCACTCTTGTATCAAAGAAACTTTCAAGGCATATGACTGGATGGCAACGGTACCTATTTATAATTTTTAAAAATTGTTGGCACAAACTTTTGAAACTTCTGTTCTACAAGGTCTCCATTAATTTGATTCAAGTTTACTAGAATTTTTTGTGGGATTTTTGCAAGTACATTAAAAATCAGCCCAAACAATTTTGGGAAGAGAGTATAAATGATAACTAGAAAAGTTAGATTAACAAGAGGCTGAAATTTAGCTTTAAAAACTGGTCAGTACTGACTTACATGGCATTTTACAAATGTGCAACTACATTAGCCTGGACAGCTCTGGGATAAGTTTGCTGAGCGAAATACCTATGCTGTACCAGTGTCTTTGCAAATAATAGGAATCAGCTCTTAATTTTACAGGGACTTACACATTTCTGTCCAATTTATAAACCTACTGGAGTTCTTGAATCTTCAATATATACTGTACATTAAAAAGTAGAGAACATTGAGAACAGATATTGTTTCTTGTCCTCTTTTCCCCTCCAAATTCTGGAGGGTCTTCCACACTGGGCTTTACTGTGACATGCAATGGTAAAAATTAGGCAGAAGCAAGGCAGCCAAGCCCTGGCAATATTGACTATTGATCCAGCTGTACAGAGTCAGATTACTTGGAAAACAACCCTTCAATTTTTCACTCCAGTGACGCTGCAGGGCAGTTGCTTTTAGGATCATTACCCTTGTCTGTAAAATAAAGGAATGTGAGAACGTGTTTGAGTAAATTCTGAACCCATTTGAACTTTGTGGGTTTGAAACTTAGTCCTAGAGTAAAATCACTGCCTTCCATGCACACATCACCTCCACAGCTAACCAGGGCATTCACACCAAGACTGTGGTTTAGTTGATCCATAAATCATCCATAAATCACCATAATGCTGTAATGAGTGTACTGAGAAATACCCACGTTGCCAACACTTTATCACACGAGAGTTGCTTTAAGGGAGGAAAATCCAGAAGGCACGTCTTTCCTTATTACATTAACTGGCAAAGAAATTAATGTCACTGATGCACTAGCAAGGGGTGCCAGAACCATCTCTCTTTAGCCTGGCAGCTCTGCAGTGAAGAATATCGGCATTTAGCCAGGGTTTAGATAGCAGGAGCTTTAAGTTTAGTGGCAAAAACTGAACAGAAAACAGCCATAGACCAGCTAGTGTTCAACTTGTCCACATGAGTTTTCCTTTCATTTTTGTGCCCCACAGTATTCTAAACAAGGAACAGAAGTCTCATGTAAGAGTAAAAGGTTAAAGGTAAGAGCGGCCTTAATCCATGAAAACTACAGGGCCCAAGTAGCAAGAGTGTGCAACATTAATGCAGCATGCATTAATGACCAGAATCATGAGCAAGAAAAGTTGTGGGACATTTTGGCTGATCAAAGTTAGATGAGGAAGATTTTCTCCACCTTTACTTTCTTTTTTTTTCCATATCTAATTGCTGTTAACAGCCTTGGCAATGAAACTGTCCTTTCCCCTTGCTCTTGAAAGTGAATAATGAGATGTGGCATTTTTTTTGAGGATTACTGCCATCTCCAAGAACTGAGTCTTCCACATCTCAGCAAACCAGATCACCCAAGTCTGGTTTTTGCTGGATATTTCATTTCAGGAGATTTTTTTTAATTTGGAGAGGACATCAATGCAGAAAGGACACCCCTGAAACAGATACCTTGGAATAGAAAAATAAGTATTATGAGATATATTGAAATAGAAAATAAATTGATAGAATTGAGGTTTACACAAGTTTACAAGAAGTTTAGGACAAGTTTAGGAAAATTACTTGGAAATAAAACTTGGACAAGATCTCAGTCACAGTAGACATGAGGGCATGACAGATTGAACTGGCTTAACTTCTGAAAACTGTGGCAAAAAAAGACTATATAAGGAAAATCAAAAAGAAAGGAAAAAGGGAGAAAGAAAAAATGTCAAAAGAAAGCAAGCTTCAGGAATGGAGAAAGTCCATCTCAGACAGCAAAACAGTCCTTAAAATGAGACAAGGAAAACACTTAAATTGTCTTCCCAGTCTCAGGTATACTGAGCACATGGAATGTCCTCAGAGGAAGGAAAGAGTGGCTCTCAAGATACTAACTCTGGCTCAAGAAATTGTTGTTTTAGACCAGTGACTGCTGGAAGGTGGAAGGCATGTCAGACAACGATCCCTCTGTGTTCACCCTTTCTGTTATAGTCCTTCCCTAAGCATTTGCTATAACCACTCTCAGAGACAGATTACCAGACAATGCAGACCTTCAGTCTGACCCTGCACTGCACCTCTCAGCTTTTAAGACCTAAAAGCAATTCATGAAATAAACCCAAGCAGCAAGGATTTAAACACAAGTGGCCATAGTGTCTAGATATTTGGATCTATTAAGAAGTGTGTGATCAAAAGCCAAAACCCTGCTGAGGAACCAAAATTGATGAGATCAGTCCAGACACAGGGCTCTGATTCAGCTCGGCTTTCACACTACAAGTTGTAAAGTAATTTATCACTGAAGAAACCCACATATTTGTATCACATTAGCAGAAATCTCCCATGAATAAAACAAAGGATTTTATTTTGTAACTTTTCTTCAACCTTAAGAAGCCTTAGAGTAGCCTCCGGTCCCCCATAAAATGAAGAAAAAAGATTAATTTGCGATTTACACAGTAATTTTTACAGTCAAGCATAACAAATAAGGTAACAGATTTTCCAGATGTCCAGAGCTCTGGAGGCACTATATCCAGGACTAGGCTGCCCTCTCTTGTCCATAGGGAAAGCTGCACTTTTATGTAGTGTTTCAGAGTTAAAAATACCTGAGAGGCTGCTGTTCTCTGCACAGGAGGAGGGGAGGTATAAAATATCCATTTCCAAGTCAGTAATCAAATGAGACTATAGTGTTGTTATGTAAAGCTGGTCCTGTTAGTATTTAATACATAAATGATGTTTTCAGACAATATTTCATTTCAGGCATTCCATCTCCACAGGTTTACCAGGCAACATACGGTTCTCTCCTTGCAGAATGCACAGTTCATCTGCAAAGCCTACCTACCTTTAATAGAGAGGCTTAGAATACACCCCACTATAATAAAGTGTTTTCACTCTAGAGTGAGACTGGAAGATGTAAACTTTAACTGCCTCAGCTGTCCTTCCCTCAGCCTTGCTCCAGCCCTGCCATACAACTCCATCAGCCATAACTCCTGTTAGGAAGCTGCTGGATCCTAAGCCCTTCTCTGCTATGCAAAGTACAGAGCACTCCATAAATTGAGAGGTTTTCTCCTTTATTCTTCAACAATTTTTTTTTTAACTTTCTGCACGATAGCAATTAAGGGGAAAAAAAACCTCCGAAACAATAAACATGTCTGTTTGGGTCATTAACCTTTGGAATTCTTCCAGAAAAACATGAAGTACAAACCAATTTTTCTTGCTTAGGTCAGAGAAGATATTAAGTTCTATAGTGATTTCCTAGGCTTTTACTGTCCGTTCTTTAAATTTTGTTATATAGGTAAAATTCTTCCCATCCAGTACAAGACACTGGACAAACAGGGTATACTAAGAATTTGCTTTTACTAGTGATAATTTCTCTAGCTGTCAACTCAGTTTATGTTGGAAAGGGTAAATTCTTTGGGATCACAACTAACAGCTTTTCCTCTGTATAAATATATGATATATATGACCACTATGTCTTATATTTTCTTCTTGGTTAACTCATTTTGGTTAAGTCTGCTGACTATTGACCCAACGTACTCCTATCATCCCTAATTTCATCCTAAAAGCTGGTAGATTGACTGAAGGGGATTTCAAGTATTGTCAAAAGTTAAAATGGCTGCTCCTTAGGTAGGAAGCAGCCAGAAAAAGCTAGTAAATCTCCTGTTGCAAAGACAGGCTTTGTGCTTTGTGCTGTGTTCTGAGACGAGAAATGTGAGATGTATAAAGGAATCCACTAGCACAAACCCTCTGAATAACTCAGACAATAATGGGACGTCCTGTTTGGTTGGGTTTTGTTGCTGTGACGCCCAGCACAGCAGACTGAGGCACAGGGGCAGGAGGTATAATACATGAGACACAGAAATGTACAGTAGCAGAGCTACAGCGCGGGCAGTGAACTGAACCTTGACTTCACACCCCCAAAGGCCTGGCCAGTGTGGCTGCGGAAACTTGATGGGAATAGGTTGTTATCGGACTACCTCCCACCTTGAACCATGGGAGCCAGAAAGGAATCACAGTTCCCTCCGTGGTCTTCTAAGGCAGAGATTGTAGTCTAAATCTAGACCTGCTCTGGGAAAATACGAATAAACCCAGCAAAAACTGCAGTGACATGAGCCTTCTCACTGGGAAAACAGTTCCACACACACACAGCCCTTCATTCTCCCCAACAACAGTGTCAATTAATGTTCTGTATGGCTAAGCATTTGCTTTAACCACACTGCTTGTAATTAGCAGTCTCTATTAATACTAGGCATCTGAGACCTGCAGGGTTTGAGTAAAAAGTGCCAGGGCTCAAGTGTTTATGAGCAGCTCATATACAGCAGGAAATTTCTTGTTTTTCTTGAACAGTTGCCCTGTCTGTACTTGCCAAAAACTGCATGGTGAATAGTCATTACCCAATTTAATAGAGATGTGGGCTAAAATTTCTGCTACCTGGTTTTACACATAGGCTGTGGTTAGAGGAGAAAACAGAGACAAGTCTCATTGCTTACATGCCAGTATGTAATTTAAGTGAAAGCAAGAAGTTTGAATAAGTCACTCTGTGTCTACCACCTTAAAGTAGGCTTTTCAATTCTTTGCAATGCTATGGATTAGTGATAGATGGGAACAAATCCCACATATCCTACCATCATCAATTTCTACAGCAATTCAAAAGCTACTCTTGAAATGTATTTTGCCTTTCACGTATATATTTAATTTTGATTATCAGTATGGATTTTTGTTCTGATAATTTCATTTTGCAACACAAGTCATTAAAACAGAGGAGCTTTGTCTCCACCCTTTCTTTGTGTTGTGTATTTTAGAAATGGCTTTCATACCTTCTTATTCTTGCATTTATGGTAATTCTGAAGCGTTGGGTTTTATTTAAGATGAAAATTAGTTGATTCTAATTCACTAGAAACAAAATCACTCTATCCATACCCTGTTTACCCCATGCTCTACTCACAGGACCACAGACACCTTATGAAACAGGCACTAACAAGCACTGTACTAACAATTTGGTATCTCATTTTGATGCTTGTTCTCTCATGGTTTAGGAACTAGGCAAGTTAAAGGAGCTCAATGCACAAGACTCAGAGCAATTTACTATATAGAAAAATGTCCCTAAGGAAAGAATGGAAGAGACTGAAAATTTCCTGAAGAGTGAGACAGTCTATCTCCAACTTCATCTGATAAAACTCAGCCCTTTATCAAGAGATCTGTCTACATGGCATAGATAAAGCCTATATGGAAAAAGAATTTGCTGTAGTGTTTTTGTGTTGTTTTGTTTTGTTTCTCTTTAGCTTGCATCTGGATATTTGGAGTAAGTCGGTTTTTGTTATTTTAAAGTCTATTGTCCTTCATATACAAAAATCCATGTGTAGCAATGATGAAGTTTTATAGATACAGTTTTATTTCCCTCCAAGCTTCAGCAATATTCATGTTAAGTGTTCTTCAGTGTGCCCATAGATATTGAGAATTTTTTTTGTTTCTAACAGCCAAGTGGGAAAGAAAGGGACAGCTTTGCCAGAGCAGCAAGGATATGCAGTCCCCCCATTAATTGCTATCACTTATATACATGCCACTCTTGTAGTAATAGTATAGAAATATTTATTTTCTCTTTCAAAGAGCCCCAATCAGAAACTGGCAGACACAGAAATCTATTTCAAGTTGGTACTGTTGACTTTTAGAGCAATTTTAGCAAAGCCAGAAAATATGACAATTATTTGAGTCACAGCATGTCAACCTGAATAATATTAGCTTTCTTCCACAGAAGAGCTTTGCACTACAAAGTTATTCACATTTAGACAAGATTAAAAAAAAAAAGGCAAAGGCAAAGGCAAAAGGAGCAGGCAGGCAAGAAGGAAGGAAGGCAGGAAGGAAGGAAGGAAGGAAGGAAGGAAGGNAGGCAGGAAGGCAGGCAGGCAGGCAGGCAGGCAAGGCAGGCAAGGCAGGCAGGAAGGAAGGAAGGAAGGAAGGAAGGAAGGAAGGAAGGAAGGAAGGAAGGAAGGAAGGAAGGAAATTTGCTTGACATATTGTCAAAATAAAACACTTTCAGACACCTCAACAGGTTGATGCGAATTTATATTCTGTGCTCACTACTTAAAAGGGAAAACTTACCCTATTTTTCTACATCTATGCAGTCAAAAATTGGTCATAACCCTTCTTTTTTTTATTGCTAAAAGAAGAAAAAACAGTAATATGGGAGAGCATTGCTATATGGCTGTCTAGGAACAAATTACTGAGGCACAGATTACTTGTATTATTGCAGTTTAGAGGAGCAAATAGATGCCTCTTCCCCACCCAAACAGGCATTAATTATCTCCCTAAGGCCAGATCCAAACCAAAGATTTGATAGCCATGAGGGCAACTGGTCACTTCTACAGCTTCGCCTGAATTGTATGATAAAGACTGGGATTTATATCTACTGAAGAGAGCAGGAGAAAGAGATGGAAGATAGATCAGCATCAAATTTGTGTTTGTTATTCCTGGCAGACCGCAGGGGGCTCTGGGGATCAGTGCCTGAGGGTAAGTGGGCTGAGGATTAGTAAAATAGCTGGGAAAGTAGAAAAGGACTTATGTACTTCTCCCGTGCACCCTGGGAGCAGTAAAAATAAAAACATAATTCCAACCTCTTCTTCCCTCCTTTCAACCAATTTTTCCCTACTACAAAGTTCCTGGAGATCATGTAGAGATAGGTGAAGAGGAAGCCTTGTAAGCAAAAAAAAAGCCAAACCAAAACAAGGTCTATGGATAAAAGACAAACCCAAAAGCCAGGGATGGATGACTTGGCATAATGCATGTATTTTTAAATAGTTACTGCAGCAATTGCAACAGGTGGTGGTAGATTCTTGCTACACTGAGATGAGAACGATTCTTCTCTGGAAGACAGGCTTGAGTCAGACTAATCTCTTGGAAATGGAACTGGGCTTTACCATTCTTGCAGTCAGATGAGAGATGCTAACGTGCTTTTTGTCAGTGGAAACTGTTTAAAGGTGAACAAAACTGCAGGGAAACTCAGACCCAGACTAACTACAGACTAGATAGATAGTATTTACCCATGAGCTTGGAGAATGAAAATGATATGCCCTTCGAGATTTTCCACTTTCCTGAGCTTAAACTAATTTTAAAAGGAAAGATGTTAACTGATAAAGAAACATTTTCAGCAGTTTCTTAAGCTAACAGAAGTAAAAAATAGAAACTTCAAGCAGACGTATAGTGAAGTGTGAGAATGTATAGAAAAAGCAATTGGTTAAGCTTCGAAACAGTCTAAACTGATACAAAAGGCACAGATATTTGGCTGCAACAACTTTTTTCTCCAGCTACAGCAGCAAATATTTTCCATCTTAACTTCACCATGGGCTACAAGAATCTGGCACATTCTGCTCTCTGAAGACACTACAAGAATTAAAGGTCACGGAAATTTCTAGCAAAGACAAAATGGATAAAACTGCATCCTCCTCCCTGATGGGGGATTTTGATGCACATTAGCAGGTGTTCTGAGAATCCTAAATTGTCATAACAATAATTCATCAAATGAACTGAAGGCTCAGGTATCAGAATAGAGGCACAACAGAAAAAAAACCCCTTAGCCTTTAAAATTCTGTAGCTCATAGTCTTTTGTTCTTAAAGTTGCTTCGTAAGAGGGTAGAAGCTGTAGGAAAATAAATCTAGTTGTCTGACTACGGATTAAGACCTGGAATCTGAAAACAAAGGAATTTTTTTATGCCTTTGAACATTTGAAAAGCCAAATTCCCCCAGATACCAATCTCTGGATAGCTGAACACTTTATCTACCTTGATCTTTCTTAAATTTTCTCTTCTGTGTAACATATATGTAAAATATTCTTTCATATATGTCAAATAGAGCAGTAAAATGTTAGGATATATGCCTTATTTGGAACAAACAGAAAATATATCTTAGTGTACTATTATGTTTTACCAAGTCTATGGGTGAGATAAAAAGGATGAAAACTGTACGGGTTCAAATTGGCAATTCAGTGTATTGAAACAGAACACTGTACAGTGGGATTCAGCGTGTTTTGCTGATATGTGCAGACACTATTAATTTCTAACCCCAGCATTCTGAGTACCTATTTTGAAAATGTGTTGCTTTGATAAGGAAAATTTGTTCAAAATTATTTTGGGAGTTTTTATCTGGGTTTGTGGGGTTTTGTTTTTTTCCTCCTGAATGATGGGTAGTATCAGCCTGCATTTAAAATGCTAAAGTAAGTGCTCTTGAATAAGAGTCAAAAATTAAGCAAGTTGTGGTGTGCAGTGGTGTAAAACTGTTACTGGAATGAATTCAGGCAGAAAAACATTACATTAAACCATCAAGTGGGAACTGAGTGAGTTGCATGATTTAGTCTAACTGAGAAAAGTTGCTTTTTTTACCCTAGGTTTTATAAAATGACAAAATATGAACAATAAAGTGTTCAGAACTAGCCCCTTACAAAGACTGCATTATAATCCCTTTCTTTGCTTTAATTTTTCCAAACTTCATGAAATAAGAACAAATGATTCCTTGGGCAAATTACTTCAACCTCCAGTTAAATTTCACATGCTGGTTGTACCACTTTTTCCCACACAGCCTAAATGCATCCTCTTGAAAGAGAATTTTTTTTCCTGTCATCACAAATTCAATCTCCTCAGAAAAATGCCTTCATATTAAGTGCCCTTCCACATAAATAGTGAACTGCTGGACATAAAAGATTGCTCTACATTCAAATAAACGTGGAAAAAAAGTTATTGTTATGCTTAAAAAGGTCAGACAAGTGCATAATGGCTCTAGTACGGTTTGAGTTGAGCACATTTGTCTGTGTGTGCTCATGCAGGCCCATATGCCCAGCACATCAGATTCTTGGAGCTGCTGGTAGGCAATTTCACTGAGTGTCACCCTTTGACTCTAAGGAGAAGCTTGTTAATGCATCCTTTCCTCCCTTTGCCCCAGTGATCCAGAGGGAAGCTGGATCTCACACCTCCTCTGTGGTTCTGGGATGTCCCTCTCTCGGACAGCAGGTGCAGGGAGTCAGGTCCCTTCGTGCTACCACATTTTGGAGGTGTTGAGCTTGGCAGTATCAATGCTTCAGACCTGCAAGGCCGTTTATTTAAATATAGGTGTCAAAAATATATGCTTATATTAGGAAGGAAACTATGATAAGTCATGAAAAGTAGGTCTGGAGGGCTTCAGCTTCTCTGCAAATGATCTTACCTGCTATCTAAATTGTATACCTAAAATTAGAAGGTGTGCACATTCCCTATAGTTTTAAAAGTGAGTATATTGCTTGGTGTCACTTTACTGGAAATGGGTAAACCACACAGTAAATTTAGAATTTGCTGTTTCAAGGGACTATTTTTTTTTTACAGAAACATAAAAGTTTCAGTGACAAATTTTGGGTTTTTTTTCATTCCTGCTGAATTGACTGGGAAATACAAAATCTGAAGCACAAAGGGCTTCTGAAATATTCTGTAATAATAATCTCTTGTGATTGTTTAATCACTTTGGTTATGCCCTGGTACAGGCTTATATTCTGAAATCTACTGGGTCCAAGACACTTTCAGCAGTCACAGTTTTAGGATGATGTACTCTTGAAGAACTCAGCTAAGATCCCACAGTTTATATTTTAAATATCATATTTGAAAGTTTTCTTGGCCTTTTGTTGCTTTCTTGGATTAAAACTGTAAAGAATTCAACTGAAAGATTCAAATGAGCATTTAACCCTACAGAAGGATTTATTACAGTGGCAAAATTATTGCTTCAAGCAAACTTAAATACCAACATATGTAAACAATCGCTGTTGTGTTTAGCTGACATCCCGAATTATAAAGATTTACTCTGGGATAAAATGTGCTTTTACCCTGAGGTCCTTCATATATGGCAACATAGAGCAGAGATGGAGAGACTGGAAGTGGGAGGAACTGTGTGTCAGAGACCTGGGACTCTGCAGTGATACGCTGATTTGGAAGCAGTATACTCTGTCCCTTCCCAAGGTGAAGGTTGGTCTCCTTGTTCTATCACAAGGAGACCACCTGAGAAAACTGGAAAGAAAACAATTCCACATTTTCTCAGACACCAAAGTTATCAGCAGACCAAGGTGAACAAGATCTAATGAGGCAGGTGAGAGAAGAGGGTTTTGTACATCCCAATTCACCTTCTAGACGGGGCAACCCAGCTTTTCAGCTCTTTCATAGACTACACAAAGTAGGTTGCCTAAAGGGTCCCACTACCATCTGTGTAAGGTCTGCTGCAATCTGAGACTGTCAAAATCTTTAGCACACATCTACTGTCTATAGATAAAATCTGAAACTCTGCCTAGACAAATTTCCCATTTTTGGAAGACTGTTTTCAACAAGGAAGAATCTATCCTCTGTGGCAAGATGAAAGAAGCTTGCTAATGAAGCTGGTCCACTTCATGCTTGGGGGACTAGTGTCAGAAATTCATAAGGAAAACCAAAACAAATCAGAGAGCCAGTCATCACATCTCATCTGTGTTTTATCTGTGCTTTCAGTGTGCAAGGAACGTTAGAGCACAATTCAAACTGTAGAGGTTTATAGGATTTCTTTCGTCCAGAACATAGCTCTCCACCGTCAGGGATACATTCTTAACAGGTTAGAGACTGACTTCAAGCAAGGCAAGTTCAGGCCAAGATGAGTGATGGATCAGCCCTCCTTAAAGATGCTTACTTGTTAAAATTTTAAAGAAATACTGGTTAAGGAGGTAGAAGTGCTTTGCTTCAGGAACTGAACAAATTTTTTTCTGATGTGCTAAAATTACTTTTTTTTTCACACCATTAATTTTTTTTCATGCTGGATCACTGCTCCTAACATAAACTAGAAGAGCAGAAAGAGATAAAATCTGAATGTGCTAAATTCTTAGAATAAGTCTCATCCCACTGATGTACAAATTTTCATCCAAGTCAGTATTTCATTACTACATTTTCCAGTCAATATGCATTTCAGCTTATCAGCTGAGAATCAAAGCGAAAAGGTGAAGGTACAAGGAGACATCTCAAATGTCTGGAATGTTTGCTTAATAAGAAAGAACACAGGCACACAGTAAATCTAGGTATCATCATAGTGCCATTTCTGCTATTCCTACAAGGGTGGTACTGATAGTAGTAGATTTTCCTAACTGCAGTCACTGCTTCTCTGTTGAATCAGTCCATGGATAGAGAAAGAAGAAAACCCTTCTGTGCTTTTTTCTTTATCTGACACAGATCTTCTGGCTTAAGAAGTGGTATGTCTCCTCCTCTTTGTTCAGACTGCATCCCTTGTTCTGTGTTTGGAGAGATAAGACTGAAGCCGCTACCTAATATAAGCAGATGTGAGATAGGATAAGCTGTAATAGGAAGATGTTTTATTTCTTTAATTCCTGTGCAAGGATGAGGAGCTGTCAGAGCAGATAAGCAATGGGACAAGTTTTATTTCTTTCATTCCTGTGTTTAAGGCAATAAAGGGAAGAAATATGAAGTGTCTTGTACATCTGCTATGCTAGCCGTTGCTGGAAAGTTGCCAGCTTCAGGTCTTTGGGAATGTATGAGGCTTTGCTCCTATTGCCTCAGCATACAGCTGAGAACAACTATGCTGCACAGTGCAAGACTGCGTTTGACTCCTGTCCCTCTCGCCCCAGGCACGTTCCCTGCATTACTACTGCCATGTCACCACTGCTGTCCTGGCCCTGACCCTTTTCAGAGCTGACTTTGAGAAATTATTCCTTACTGGATGTTTTGAATGTCTGAAATCAGGTCAGCCTCACCTTCCCTCCCTCAATACTTTGGGTATAAAACCAATATTTACCAATGAATGCATAACACTCTGTTTATTTTATTAAAAAGTTCAGAAGGTTATGCAAAGGGGTTGATTCAAGTAGGTCTCTTGTACTGGAGCCACAGAAAATCTTTTTCTCTCTTATCTAAAGCAAAAAAATGAGAAAGAGAAGAACTAAAAGGACCACTCAGTCTGAAAACATCAGTATAGATTGTCACACTATTTCTATAATTAGATTTTGTTACTTTCTAATTATCTAAAGAGAGTCATAGTAACAAAATGCTGCCATTTCTTTTACTTATTTTTTTTTACTCCTAAAAGGTCTGAATGGTTTTTGGAACACAAAATTTACCTGAACACCATCAGGCAAGTACGGCACAGAGAAATGAGAAGTTCAGTATTATTACATAGCCCAGGAAATGAGAACACTCGCTGTCTCTCATTCTGACCACACGATGTAGCTGTCCCTTTCCATGCTGACCCTTTCATTCAGGATTACAGGCTGTCATTACTTACCAAATAAAACAGCCAGTGTAAACAGACCATGCCTCAGGGGAGCCTGTGCTGGAAAAATACACCATGAGCAGGTGGTAGAGTGTCCCCAGGGTCCTTCACCACAAGATGTCCCTGCCCTGATGGGGGAGACACAAGATCTGCTGGGGCAAGGACCATTCTATGGCTATGAAATGGCCAGGGGTGAGCCACGCTGAGCTGGGCAGGCCTGTAGGTGCAGGCTGGACCCTGCATCCTGGGAGGCTCCCCTCCCTCCCACCTTCTTTAATACTTCTATTTTGTTCTGGGTAAGGCGCAGTCGGTGCCACACTATAGAGAGCCATGCATACACCACCTCTGTGCCTACTTCTTCTTCCTGTGTTTCTTCCTGACCACACTGTCAGGGAATTGGTGTGCCGGGGGCATTCAGGGAGTTCAGGGACCCACTGGATCTGTAGGTAGCCTGTGCACACACAGACCCCCAGCAGGAGGTTCCTTAGGCTTCAGCGTCCATGGGCTTACTTTAAACCAGTCAGTTGAAGGAGCCATCGCTGGTACCAAGGGCCTTACCACCACTCCTACTGCCATTCCTAATGCTGATCCTCACATCACTCATTCCCAATGCTGTGAGCAATCAACAACCATATGAAGCTCAACAAGGGAAGTTCTGGATTCTGCACATAGGGTAGGGCAACCCTGGATGTACGGACAGACTGGGGAATGAGGTGCTGGAAAGCGGCAACACAGAAAAGGACCTGGGGATCCTGGTCAGTGGCAAGTTGAATGTGAATGAGCATTGCCCTGGCAGCCGGGAGGGATAAGTGTGTCCTGGGGTGCATCAGGCACAGCACTGCCAGCCGGGCAAGGGAGGGGATTGTCCCTCTCTGCTCTGCATTGGGGCGGCCTCACCTCAAATCGTGTGTGCCGTTTTGGGCTCCTCAATATAAAAAAGACATTAAAGTATTAGAAGTGTCCAAAGGAGGGCAACGAGGATGGTGAAGGGCCTTGAGGAGAAATCGTATGAGGAATGTCTGAGGTCACTTGGTCCGTTCAGTCTGGAGGAGACTGAGGGGAGACCACACTGCAGTTACACCTTCCTCATGACAGGAAGAGGAGGGGCAGACACTGGTGTCTTCTCTCTGGTGACCGGTGACAGGAGCCGAGAGAATGGAATGGAAGTGTCAGAGTAGGTTTAGGCTGGATGTTATGAAAAGGTTCTTCATCCAGAGTGTGGTTGAGCACTGGAAGAAGCTCCCCGGGGAAGTGGTCACAGCACCCAGCCTGACAGAGTTCAAGAAGCGCTAGGAAAACGCTCTCGGGCACGT